>JBAJNP010000676.1:0-81012 GCA_036877545.1 Yasuhikotakia modesta | reverse complement strand
GAAATTAGGTCCAGTGAATTATCAGGTTGTACGTGAGGATAACGGTGAAGATTTGCGTACAGTACATGTATGTAATTTAAAGCCTGCTTTTCCCTCAGCTGCCGAATTAGATTGAATTGAAAAGGAGAAAGTTAGGAAGATTTTTTCTGAGGAATCAGACGATGAGGAATTTTTGGGGTTTTAATATATTCATGAATTATGTCCTGTGTTAATTGCCTCCTGTAGTTTCTAAAATGTGAGTTGCTTTGTCGTTACAAGGGTATTGATTTAAAAAATTCTTGCTTTTACTCGTGCTGAAGCCTGTTGTAAAGTGCTCATGTTGAGACTACTATAGTGCTAAAAATGTTCATCCATAGAATCTTCACCCGTTGTTGACTTGTGTAAGGTAGTAAAAGGTAAATGTTCCTGGGCCTGGAAATATTATTTTTTTGTTTTTTTTTGTTTGTTTGTATATTTGTGAGTTATGAGATTGTGTTGAAAAGAAATAGATTTGAGTTACAAAGCATTGCTTGATTGTTTTTTTTTTATTATTCATTTTATCCTATATCTAATTGTTCTGGTGGTTTTTTTGTTACCCCTGGCGCCCGAACCCAATATTAGAAAGCCAAATACCGCTACACATATACACATAAATATAAGTTTATATTTGTATTTAACAATATATTATATTAGTAATTCAAATTATATGGACTGTAGTGGAAATTTAAATTATTTTCTTCCCAAAACACTTTAAAATTAAGCCTTGTTTGTCTCTGATTTCGATTTATTTTGTTTCTAGTTCTTCTGAGTTAATTATCACTTTTATTAGATCCTATTTTGTTCCTGTGGTTATACATGGAGATCTCCTTAGTTTTGTTCAGTTGCTTCTCTGCTCTTGCTATTGATTAGATGTCACACGTTTTCTTCTTAAACACGTTTGTTATCAAACATTATTTTTAAAATCATCTTTCTGTTAATTTGGGCTACATCTACTCATCCAATGACAGAGGGACAGACCGAAAGCAGTGTTTAGTATGAATATACCAGCTGTAACATTGGTACTCCTGGAGCAGGGGCGATGTTCCCTTGAGGACCATACAAGAGAATTGTTTTTTTACATTTCAGCTCCTTCTAGCTCAGTGACTTATTCTCTGATGGCTTCACCCAGCTCCATGGCTCCATCGTCTACGCTAGTTACACCCACCTCATTGCCCCCTTTGTCTCTGCTGGTTCAGCCTATCTTATCTGCACTTTCTACTCATTTACTGACTCAGTATTTGCTGCCTCTGCTGGTGACACATAGCACCTTCGCTCCACCCTTGCTGCTTAAGCCATCTAGTGCTTCAGGCTTCTTCATCATTAGCCTGGCTCAGTAATGTGAATTCCCTGTTTACATTTTAGCCCTTCAGATGCATGACATTACCTTATACTTGTCCCTTCAGCCCCTCATATTTGCCCTGGCTCAGTGTTCTCTTGACTCCACCATGGTCTGTCAACCCTAGTGCTCTACCAGGCTCCACACTACTATGGACTTCCAGACCTTCTGCTACACACTGGTCCTTCACCTCCACTGCTCCTTCCCTCTGGCCCTACTTTTGTTCTCACTCCCTTGATTATTACCCCAGTCTACCAGGCTGCTGTCCCCAGCTCAGTCCCTCAAGCCTAATGGTTACAGAGTCAGACTTGTAAACCAGAGGTTTCAGGTTCAAATACCACAGCTGGCAGGAAATGACTGAGGTGCCCCGGAGCGAGGCACATCTCTCCCAGTTGCTCCCTGGGTGCTGCAGTGTTAGTTCTGTGTTTACTACTTACAATGCATGTTCACCAATGGGTTAAATGGAGGGGAAAATGCCGTGTTTTGTGTTTTCCATGTATTGTGCTAAATTTTTTTGAGTTCATTACTTTCATTGTTCCTATGGTTATACACTGAGTTCTCTCTCACTCACTCCCTATATATATATATATATATGGTTTTGTCTTGTCACAGTGCTACTTGTTCATGAGTTTTTGTCAGAAGGCTCTTTCTGTTGCCTTCCTGTTTCTTTGGAATATTCTTCATATGACAACCTAACATCAGTACAACTTATTTTAGTCTACCATTTGTTGCAAACAGTTTACCATGATGTTGTTTTTATATGTGAAATTGCAGAAAATTCACAGCAGTGCTCACCACAAAGCCTGTTCCCCTTTATTTTCATTCAGTCCATGTTGTGTGTTAGTCCTGCAAGGGATCGCAATAATATGTTTGCATGGAACTAAAGCTTTAAAGAGCCTTCGAGAGAAGCTTTAGCATTAGTCTGTAAAATTGAAATGGAATAAACATGAGCTCTCTGTTTACCCTCTACAGACCTAAATGTCAACAACAAAATCTTATTTGTTTTTAATCATCAAAACATATTTTTGGGCAGTAAAACAGCATTTTCAACTGACCTTCCCAGTGCAATATATATTTTGTATAGTTTAAATTAGGGCTAAGAAGGAAAACTACACTGTTCTATAATGCCTTAAGGAAAACCTTACACTTTGCACTTTTAAATTCCCAACTCATACCTCAATAGCATTTATCAACTGGAGAAGGACCGACCCCACCCTAAGCCGCAAAGAGTCTGAATGGTGCATTTGTTTCCACCAAATATGGCAGTTCCTTCTGTGCTTTGTAAATGTCATGACAGTATTTTTGTCAGAAAATATGTTTTGTGTGTTATAATGTGTGATAGAACAAAGCAGAGAACCAAATAGATGGAAATGCTACATTATAGTTTTAAAATATAGCACCATTTGTGATATTAAGTTTAAATGCACAATCTTACATAAGCATGAGACACAAAAAATGTTTTATTATGGTTTATATAATGATGACTGTTCTGTCCTTTCCACACCCTGTTCAATTGTTTCTAAAAGGTACCAAGACTCACATTATTAATGACGTATGTATGTGTAGGTGTTTTAGTGGGTAGATGCAGTATACTGTTTGTGAAGGCTTGCAGGTGTCCTGCTTTTATATGTAGAATTGATGGTCGTATTGTCTGATATAAGCAGTATTTCATGCAGTATCTGTTTACAGACCTCATCCTCAGTTATCACAAAGGCTCATGTCATTTATGACAAGTACTGCTTCCTTTGAAGATACTGCCAAATGGTGTGTTTTTCCTTTTAAATAAGCATTATAAATATATTATTCATTTAACCTCAAATAAACATTTGCTTATAATGCACACCTTGGTTCTGCCCAGTTATTTGTTGAGTTAAAATATTTCCCAAGACAGTAAAGCAACAAATTACTATTATCCAAATATATTCAACAAATATACTACTATACTTTGCTGTCCAGTTTAAAGTAGAAACATTTAGATCATTTATTTAAGAGTGGAGTGTATAGTTGTTTGACCGTTGCCAGATTTGTAGTAATTGTAGACATTTCTCTCCAAAAAAAATCATACAAAGGTAGCTACAATTCATCAATCTCCTACTAATAGCAAGTCTCTATACAGATTAGTTAAAAAACAACAATGATTCAGAGGTTTAGAAGCAAAACACTTTCCTGTATATCAGTGCTTGCAAGGTCAAGACATGTTTTGTTTCCTGCTAGCTATGCTTGAGTAACAGCACATATTTTAAGCTCTGTGTCATAGTGTAAGGTCAGATATAGAGATATACAGTAGATAAGTAGATGTAAGACAGGCAAGCATGGTTAAAAACAATGTTTGTGGTTCAGAACAATACATAAAATGTTAATATAGTTCCATGTCAATGCAGCTTTCACATCAAGTTACTGTACAGGTACTGCTCGCATCACAAGCATTCATCTGAAGAAACAGGCCACACGAAATACAGCTTTTAAAAAATAATCACAGTTCTTAGCTTCAGTCTCATGAATACATACTGATCTGATGCTGGCAAAGTGCTGTTTCGGCTCTCTCATTGTTTCTGATGCATATATTCCCAGAACCTTGAGTTGCTTTATTATTTATAGCTGTGATATCAATGCTGCAGGCAGTGAAGGGGCAGGTCATTGTGAGCCCAGCCAATGAAAAAGATATGTGTCAAACTCCACCTGGACCCTAACAATATCTTGCGGCTCACTGCTAAAAGTGTAGAATAAAAAGAATTTAAAATTCTTATGTCAGTTACTTTTATCAGTGTGGCCATATACCAATATACACACAGATAGAGAAATTAGCGCATTTAATTTTCTTTTACAGTGGAATTTATCTAAAAATAATTAGGTTAATGTTGCCAGCCACAGCCTCACATATAAATATAATAAATATTAAATATTATAATAGCTTATTTTGTACAGTTTTTCTTTTTTAAGATTTCAGCACTTTGAAGGCATTGTAAAGTCAGGTCAAGCCACATGTTCATTCATGCAGTTGCAAATAAGATAACAGCTATTTCTAGATCAAATGACAAGACGGCAGGGTGCACTGTGCAAAACTGCACTGTGCACTTGTGTTTATGAATAATTAACACATCATGTATAAATTAGGGCCATGGCATTGAATGAATTTACATAACGCCATTGTTCACAGCCTTTTGTGGGTTTTTTTAATGCCGCCCTACCCCACAACATCTAAACACACATGAAAGGCCTACTTCCTTCAAAGTTAAATAGCTATAGAGATGGGAATATGGCTTGCTGCTTGCTTTAGAACACGCATAGTTGTTTTTAAAAATCAGTTAAATAGCATTGCAATTATACCACATTAAAAACATATTTGGAAGTTTTGGAAGGACAGTGGCCCATTGTGCTGTGACCAGAAATCTATAGAATAATTACATGTTTGTGTAACTGTTTAACTGTTTACTTTCAGTAGTAAACAAAGTTTATATTTACTTTAAATTGTTCCTGTTTTTCTTTGCTAAATTGAATTGAAGTTTGGCTACACTTGTCATAATGCCTCATGGGATTACCTCTCCAAACTGCAAACATCTGACAGTCCTTTAGTATCTGGGCAAAATAAGGCCATAGACGACATGCATATTTAAATGGCCTTGGGTGACCCAATGATGCCTAAAATATATAATATATAGATATGAATTGCATTAAAATGCTACTTTTTACTTACTGGCTTCATGTAACTGATAATAAATGTTTTATTTGAAAACTGCATTATTTTTCATGCTTCACCTTTATTCTACAAAGTTGTTTCCATTCTCATAAAAATAAAAGCTGTTGAGTTCGTGGTTCTACAAAGCCCTTCCTTCAGAATTACGCAATAAGGTCAGATTGGTTACTTGGCCCAGTGTGTTGTTATTGGCTAACTGCCCAGTATGCATTGTCCAGAAATGGCATGGGATTGACACCGAATTAATTACAATTCTAGAGATCATGGCATTACAAACACAGGTAGAAGAGAGCTGTAGTTCACCTCAGCCATTTATTAAAGAGCTTAGGTGGTTTTGGTTAAAGAGAAAGTCTACCTTTTCAGTGTAGACTTGAGTGTTTTAATTTTGCAGATATTGTTTATGCTGAAACAGCAACATTACACACTAACGTTGAAAAACTGAAAATGCATAATAAACCCTTTAAATCAATGGTTTATGATAATTTGTGTACAAGATTGTAGACTGCTTAATTACAGATTATCCAAAAGCTAAAATGAAGTATGCTTAGAAAAATTGAATGTGGCAATTCATTATCTTCCAAAGTCATTTTTCTCACTCAAGTAACAATGTGAAGAAAATACAATTTATTTGGCAGCATAACCAACAGCAACTGAACAAAGTGATTCATCAGCAAGAGGCAGATCTGAATTTTTTATTTATTTTTGTTTTTATCCTCTTGCCTCTTTTATTGAGAAATCTCCTTTTTGGCCTAGAAATAAAAAGTATAAAATAATCTGAAATAATAGGAAAAGCCCTGGTAGGCAGGTAGGCTTTTTCCTAAACATCACAGTCTCATTGTGTTTTGACATGAAAACGATTGTTTATTGAACTTAAGGCTTTAAATTAATTTCTGCCTCACCCTGAGGACTGACTTCTATATATAATGAAAAGCTCTTATCGGAACTTTGTTATAGTTTGGCATTAGTTCATCAAAGCATTGTTGCAGTTCACCACAGTGTAAGTCTTTGGCACAATTTTGGCCATATTTGAATGACATTAGGATTAAGTTAGTAGCTTGAGAATTAAACATGTTTTACAATTTACGACATATGCAAGTACATACAATCATTGAAAGTGCATTATTTGGCCTTGGTAACTGACTAATCTGTGCCTTTGATATACACACTATTTGCCACCTGACTCTACTCACAGATGAAAATAGCACCAGATATAAAGCATATATATGCATGCATATATAGGGTAAACAGGTTTAAAAAAACAATATTTGTCTTTTAACCCACGTTCCTAAAACTGACCCACAGAAGTCCTTACTAAATTAGCACCCCCACCTGTAGAAAAATGCCATAGAAATGTTCCTAATGCAAACCCTAATGCATTGTGGGCTTAATGCAGTTTCACTTTCACTTTGTGGGCTCTTACCTGCCTTAATTTCAGTATTGAGTATTGTGTAAGTAGCACAACAATCATCAGTACCCCAAATGCACTGTGTCACAACAGGGCATCTGTTTTTTGCATTAGAGTAAATGACAATTTCACATGTTGAAAACAAAATGTAAAAATATTTATACAATCCATGGTGGATAAGGGATTGTGTAAATATTCCACAAACTGTGATTAAGCAAATGCAAATTTTGATTGGTATAGACTGCCAAACATAATCCTATAATGACACACAACATTGTCCTTATGTTTTTTGCCAGCTAAAGGCTGCTTAACTATAAAATGTATGTTATTATAAGCTACTGGCCTAAACAACCTTTGGGTAATTTTTGAAAGTGCCAAACAGCCTCACAAAACATTTATATTTACAAACAAAGTTTCCAAGAAGCTTGCTAAAGAACAATATGATAGCCAAATTAAAACATTAAGAGTCATTTACACTATGCTGAGCACAGTATTGGCTTGGCCTTGTGCCAGCAGTGGACTGCAGTATGTTTGCTTAAACAGTAAATAAAAAAGACGAACCTTTCGAAACAGCTGCAGCTTGAAAGGTGTCAAGGAGCTGTGGTGCAGGCACCATATGTTTCTGGAAGTCTTCTGGCAACCTCTCTGCTTCCTACCTATATTCCCTCTGTTGTGTCCCTGAGAAGCCTGCTGCACCTATGCACCTCATTTTTGTCTGACACAATATGTGGACCCCCATGGAATCACTCACATTTTCACAAGCGCACGTTTTAGAGCAGCAACAATTGCTACAGCATCATTAGCTGGATCTATTTTGCTTTCAAATGACTTTTGGCTAGCACAGCTTGTACGTTGCTATTGCCTCCTCCCCTCACAAAGTTCAGCTGCTAAACGCAACACAAAATCTTTTTTGGCTTTCTTTATTTATAGTATAGCGGGAGCTACAGGGCAGAAAATGATGAGGGACCAGAAACAAGAAAAACTGTGAGCTGTATGGGCATCACTTTGATTTAAAAAGTGGTTGGGCCAGTCAGATAGATTTATAGCCTTTCTCATCCTCTGCTCATCCCTTTCTCAACTGGCTTCAGGTGTATCCTGTCACTGCATGAAAAGATTGAATCCTGAAAATATTCTGGCTTAGTTAGCACCTAATTTTATGTTTGTTTGATATAAGTTAAAA
This sequence comes from Yasuhikotakia modesta, assembly GCA_036877545.1. Classification (NCBI taxonomy): domain Eukaryota; kingdom Metazoa; phylum Chordata; class Actinopteri; order Cypriniformes; family Botiidae; genus Yasuhikotakia; species Yasuhikotakia modesta. The sequence continues at coordinate 73,379 of JBAJNP010000676.1, read as the reverse complement.
GTGACATGAAAGTACATTTCCAGCTAATTTATTTAAATACTTTGCATTTAGATACATATTGCTGTGTAATGAGTGTATGAATCTAAAGAGACAACCCATGTTAAAAATATTGTTCATACCTTTACACCAGTAGGTGGCGCTATAATGAAACTGTGCATCCACCCTCATGTGAAGATAAGAACCAAGTTCTGGTAGTTATACATAACAAGTCTTTGTGTTCTCTTTACGTTGGGTCACTGTAAATTTTAATATGTATTTAATAGTGTGAGGGCATCAAGAGGCTATTTAACAAAATATAAATAGTTTTATTATTTTATTAACATTCAGCGTTCTTGTAGCTCAACTGGTAGAGCATTGTGTTAGCAGTGCAAAGGTTGTGGGGGGTTGATCCCAGGGAATGCAGGTACTAATAAAAAAATGGATAAAAGTGTCTGCCAAATAAATAAATGTAAATGACACATAACACACAGTGGCAAAATATTGCTGAACCAGCAGGGCAAATATCAAAATCAACCTCATTGTTTAACTAAAATAAACCAAGATAGCTGCTAGATTTCTCATTTAAATTGATTGCAAGGTATAAATGTTTAAGAAACATGTTACACTGCCTAGTTGATTAAATAAAGCTAAATTCTAACAAAATTCACCAAGTAGAAAAAATCGTTTCGAGGCTGTATAGTGTATTTTTGTTAAAATATAGAAAGTATTTATTACGTAATATTTAAATTTTTTAATGATGATTAGGAAATAGGCTAGTGGATATATCTATGGATTGTCGATGAATGTGTTTTGCATTATTAAATGATATCACTAGAACCAGACTCCAGATAAGAAAAGTAGAAACAGAAAACAGACTCCAAAACAGAAACGTAGCATGAACGTGTGACATCAGCATAAGTGAGAGAACAATGCTGCTCTATAACAGGATTTACCACAAAATGAAACAATAACAACCTAAAACTTCAAAAAGAAAATAGTGTGGAAAGGCTTTGCCAAAGTGAAACCAAAATCATACATGAAAAATAAAACTATCTGCTCAATTAAATATCAATTAAAATATTTAGCAGCCAACCTGAAGAAAGCTTCTGGACATTTTAATTATGGACTTTGTTTAAAATTACATTCCAGCCAATATCTATCACAGAAATTATTACAGGTTAGCTTTGTAGAAGGTGCAGAGCACTGTGTTTGCAACTAATTGGTTTTGCTGAAGGGGTGTGGCACCAAGCCAGAAGAATCACACAGTGAATACGGAACATCCATTTGAAAGAGACGGTAATGAGAAATAAATCAATTGATATCACATGGAATAAGAATGCATTTTTCTCTGGTGGAGTGTGAAATCGGCACTCTCCCTTTGAAATTGATAACACGATTATGACAAAGCTAGACAATAAGAAACACTGTTGGGACAAGCAATCGTTATAAACATTCCTATAAAAGCCTGTGCGGGGAAGGCTGTAAATTTGGGTGATGGCGGAGTCATTTAGGGTTTCACAGACACACTAGACAGCAACAACATGCTGACACAAACTTCTATTTATGTGCTTGGGTGGTATGATGTTATATTCCATTGCACAAAGAAATGTGTCAACTGTTAAAGTCTGTGCTGTTCCGTTTGTATTATAATACTTCTTTCATTTTCCAGTGAACTGGAAACCTATAGTATTGGCTACTGTGTGAAACAGGCATTTCCAATGTAAACAGCTTTGATGATTATAATGGGAGTAATTCAGTATTGACTATGTACCATGCTGCACACATCTGGTGCACAGTGTTTACAGTTGCTGAGCAACACCATGACTTGGCGCATTAAAATAAAATACATCTAATTGGTCGCACCATTGTAGGTGTGCAAATATGTGCTATTTTACCACAGCTTCGGGTCTTTTTTATTGCTTTGTTTGTTTTTAACTGATGTGTTAATTGTGATGCTGTGTTTGCACCAATTCTAGACTTTACTTGTTTTTAATAATACTCTTGGTTTGTGTTAAGAAACACAAACTCTTGGTTTGTGTTAAGAAAAAATAAAGACTAAATATTTAAAACTTAAGCACTTCCCAGATTTATGTGTGTTTTTTAACAATGCTAATTGCCTTAACACCCTGCACATGCAGAAAACACAATTCATACAAAATACATTGCATGACATGCATAAAAATGTACATATTTGTCCCATGACCTTATCCACTGGCCATGCTTTATTTCTGTCTATTGGTTAATAAGATATTACAAAGCATATATTGAAAAATACTTCAAAACATTGTAATTTATATAACAGTGATAATCATAATGTCAGCATTATATAACAATAAAGCTAAAACGACACATCCATAGAACAGAATGCTTTTTAACAGTGTGATATATGTAAATGGATATAAAATGGATAACATTTTGTTTTGTCAAAATAAGTCATTTTATGCTCAAATATTTTCTGCTACCCCAACTAAACAATGGAAATGTTGAACACTACAGAGTATTAAACGACGGCTCTGCAGCACTTTAAAAGCAGTGATCTGTTTGAACAGCTTGTCCTGTAAGCTTATGGCAGGGCTACTGGTAGTTTGGCAAATGGCTGATGAGGAGGAGTGTTCAGGAAAGCTGTTTGGAAATATTTTTTTATAACTCTATTCAGTGAGCTTTGTTCAATAAATATGGCCATTTTCAAATAAACGTATGACACCATCACAAATATGTAGACTATGTTTCTATGCTAGAATCTTGGTTTTATCCCTGGACTTACAATTACCCTGATATAATTTATGAACTACACAATAATAACTACACCAATGCACTACAAAAATGCATTACAACCAAGTGTTACAAAACAATAATTTAAATATAAATTGTAGTCCAAATGTCATTCGAATACATCTCTGATATAATGCTGTGTTACTGCCCTTTAAAGGGTTAAACAAGAAATCAAGAAACCAAAGAATGAAAAATGTTTCATTGACAAGCTCACAATTGTGACTACAGGCTTTTGATGGAGACAAATGAGGATCATAAGCGTAGCTGAAAAGCTGCAGCAACATTCTCATCAGGAGGTGCTGGTAAGACATGTCACAGGCAGGTGGGCATAACCTGAATTGTTGGTCTGATCCTGTAGTACATGTACTGGTGTGACTGCATAGCCTGTCTATGAAACCTTCAAATTATTACTGCCTTCTGACATTAAGTAAAACTATAAATTGTAAATAAGTTATAATTTATTTGTTCTTTAACGTGGAATATTAGTGTAAATCTTGCATCTAATTTATTAACCACCTGCAATTCATCTCAACTGTACTGAAAAAATGTCAAAAATGTACTGAGACTGTACTGTTATAGCCATTTTTGTAGCCATTTTTTAAACAAGCTAATCTTGTTATGTTGTTTCTATATTTTTGTTATATTTCTTATCTATGTAAATTAAGCCTGTAATAGATGGTGCCCAAAAATATGCAAAATGCTGGATTGCAGTAAATATACAACTTTATTAAATGAAGATGTTTGTATACATGTTCTATTGATCATGGCAGCAGTTATTCATCAAATGATGATCAAAGATGGTGAAGAGTGTTGCAACTTGGTTTACATCCAAACATTTGATGCAGTTGAGTGCACCAGATCACTGTGGTGGAGAAATGCTTCTGTATATAGTCAATGCAAAGGATGGAGGCCATAGACTGGAAGTGCAGTGTCACGATATAAAGAGTACTTTGGCCATAACCAATGAACCAATGACCCTTAACACCCTGCACTGGCCAGCAATATGAGCAACTGGTCTTTGCAAATTATTTTTAGCACAAATTCATTAAACGTTTTGGCACTGTTACATGTTTTGCATACTTTATTATTTACAGCAATATTTACAACTATGTTACTTTCTCTCCCTCTGAAACATTTCACATAAGTAGTTGAAAATGTAAAAAAAAAATGTAACTGGTGCTTGCCATGGCAAGACTTGTTCCAGAACATTTCAACAATGTTAGCATTTGATGCTAGCATGATTAAACATAATTCTAACATGATGCTAATATAATGTATCCAGTAACATGTTTTAGCAGATGTTAGTGTGATTTTGCATGATTTAGGATAAATTAACATAGCATGTTTTAACAGGATGCTATCATGATGTAGCATGATTTAGCATGATGCCATTATATTTTGGCTACATGCTGTGGCTTATTCATGTTGTTGCTAGGGTGCTCTAAATGTTTGCTAGGGTGTTACTAGGAAGTAACAAGGACAATACATAAATCCCACTGACTGCCCACAGAGAGTACAAAACAGCTCTACAATGTTATAATGCTGGGTATGTCCGAACAATTTTGTTATAAGGTTGCTAAGGAACTGAAAATGGTTGCTAGGGTGCAGCGAGGCACTAAAAAACTAATAGAGTAAATATGTGTCTAAATTAAAAAGCCAACATATATGTCTCTATGATGTTCTCATTCTGAGATACACCTGGATGTCGATGGGATGGTTGTCAGGGTACTGTAACTGGTTGCTAGGGCAGTTGAAACCTCATTATTTGTTGCAGCTTGTTAAACTGGGTATTAGACCCAACCCCCCCCCCTCCCCCAACGCTCTGTGCTATGACAGTCAAAAAGGTCAGCTCATTAACATTCAACAGACATTTTGTGATATGGGATTTGCCCGGTTTCGGCAAATCCGGCAAACAGTGTACACCCAAATAGCTTATAAAAGTCATAGCACATCTCTCCTTAACAAACCAGTCGATTTGACTTTCTCATTCACGGGTCTATAACAAACATTGTGGGACAAGTTACACACCAACAGTTTGTGCAGAAAACAACACCACTAATAATGTCACAGCTAACATTTTTTCCTTGTTATGATCAGATCCCAATTGACAAAGTCAAGTCTCACTCCACATTATTTTCCACTAAGAATTCAGTTTCAATCAAAAATGCATTGCATTACAAAACTTAAATGTGTTACAGATATAATGATAATGATATAAGGATCCTTCAGTTGTGTAGGGATCAGAACAGTACATAGTGTTGTAATGAACCCCCTCTCTGATTAGTAGAGCAGCTTTCAGCCCCACCCTATGACTGAAATGTGGGTCACTTGACTGTAAAGTAAAAACCTCAGCAGAGTTTTTAGACATAAAGTATTGATCTTGCGCATTGTCTGCTCAGCTTCAGACAGTGTAGATCAATACTGTATTTAGGACTAACATTATAAAACTGGGTATTAAAATATTCCACTGGCTCTAAAGTATTATACTATATTTTTGAATCTATAGGTAAAGCTATACATCAGTATAAACTATATGTCATGCATGTTGAATATTTATATGCTGCAAAGGTATTTTTTTGCTTTGTTTAGAGATGAGTTACCAGTTGGGGTCTCAGGCAGGATATCCAGAGATTTTTAATGCTGTGCACCCCTGCATTTCTGCCCGGCTACACTTGCCAGCACTGTATCCTTGAACGATGCACATAACCCAAATTGTTCTACTAAAATACATTCAGATCAGATTGTTCTGAAGGAGCCCTGGGCACACTCTGGAGAGTTTCAGACAGCTGTTTGACAAAATGTGTTCCGGATTCCTCAAAAGCTACACCCACCTTATCATACAGTGTAAAGAGTTAATCAGCACACTCGCTTACTTGACTGAGCTCATCTCAAACTTGGAGAATGATGACGTTGATCTCATGAGAGCTGGTTCACTTTGCTTGGGCTTGACATGTAGCATAGAGCACCTCGTGCTCTCAGTATTTTTTAGAGCAGACAACACCCTGAGGCTCCTGACATGAAAATGAACATAGATGAATTTGTCTGTGTCCTTGAGCGCAGAATCTTACCGCTCCCCTTTTGTATTCTCTTCCCCATTCCATGGACCCTTCACAATGCCCACCCCGGGAAGTTAACACAGCAGCTGAAGTTAACTTGTTAGAGTTTTACTCTTTTCAAAAACGAAATATGCTGCCTAGCTAGACAGCATTTCACGGGACTATGTTTTGGGTTCCCACAGCAATAATCATTCCTAAAAGGTAGCATCATAGGTGTCCTTTACAGAGAAGGCAATCCCAGAATGCATTGCAAAATGTTAATTGAAAAAATTAATCCAAGGCAGAAGCAGCAACATAAAATTGACTTGAAATATATATTAATACTAATATATATTTCAAGTCAATTACAATACAATAAGCATAATATATATATATATATATATTAGTATGTATAATGCTCATTGTATAATAATTGGACTTAATTTAAAACTATAATTTAGAGTTAACCTAACAATGGTATGCATATTTATCATTGCTAGCTTAACATTATTTGTATATTAGAGTTTCCAATATGCTTTCGTAACAGATGAGGTTCCATTCTACTTAGAATGCTGCTTTAAATTGCACCATGTTCGCTAACAAGAACAAGCTTGTGTTAAGTGCATTTCCCTCTCAGAGTGACTCATCCCTTGAGTTTTTTCTTCTCTCTTGCTCCAACACTAGAATGCTGACAGATAAGCCCTGGATCCCTTTTAAATTATAGCCTCACAGAGCCCACGTCCCCAGCTGAGGCCGAATGTTATCACCCTTCTGCTGTACAAGTAGCTCTCCATTTTCAGTCGGCCAAGTGAGACTGTTTTAACACTTTCCTAAGGGGCCACATACCCGCTTCCTGTAATCCTCGTAAACATGTGCTCGGATAAAGAAAGTGTCCAGAAGCATCTGATGTCTTAACCATTGTGTAGGTTAGCGCCATGGCACACAGACCCCGAGCATATCTAAATATCTACATCAAATATGGTCAACTGGCTGTTGATAAAACCATTTGATACACTGGCCTCATGTCTTAGCCTAGTATATTTTTAGTATGATTGTTTAGCCGTTGTAAGGCAGGTAGTTTTGCAGAACATGTGTTGGTCTAGACATATTAACTCCAGCACTCTAGTACACAAGGGACCAACAGGGAATGTAACAGGGAAACAGTTCCTAGGATGCAGCGGCTGGTGTCTATTTAAGATTGTAAGAATGTGCAATATTATCTAATTTACAACATTCTGGTTATTAATTCCCTTAACACCCTAGCATTGTGAAAGCAATGTATTTTTATTGTTTTTTTGTAATACATATAAACAATCATAAAAAATAAATGAGCTTGTATGTTGTGCATGTATGTTGTTGCCATGGAATGGACCACAATTCCTAATAATAGTTTCAACATTTAGTCACTTAAATAATATTTACACTAAACAACCCTGTGTTATATCCCTTTCATTTTTTATGCAAACAGCTTACATCTGAGGGCCTTTTTTATACTTAGGGATTAGAGAAATTAAGTTATAAAACCTGACTCCTTGCATTGGAAAACATGAGCGCAGAGGTGTCATCTTGTTGAATGCATCTGATTGTGTGTGGGAGTAATGATGTTCTTATATTTCCTGGTGAGATGAGAACCACTCCCCTGAGTCTCTGGAGGGGTCTCTAATTCAGTGTGTGGCTGTAGGGCATAGCCTAGCTCTTCTCGAATTGCTGTCCCTGAGGTGCCATTGCTCCAGTTACTTGCTGCCTTTGTCAGAAATCAGCTCTCACAAGTTGCTTCTTCATCATTGCCTTTATCAGCAAATCACCAAGCTTGACCCAGGTCTAGCCAATATAAGGATAGTAAAGAAAGTGATCACAATCTTTTAATAGACAGAGAGACAACCACATTATCTGGGTTATGCTAAGGTCTACAATTACCACACAGGATATAATAATGTGCCAGAATCGAGATCAAAGCTGAATTTTCTAAGGTCATTTATTTCTATGGAAAAATCAACAGACCATTAGTGTTTCTTTCATCCCAGATGTATATTCAAAACACTTTTTATATATTAGACCCCAAACCATTAACACTTTCTCAAATTTTCTGCACCACTTACAAATGCCAAGCAAGATAATAATGATCACTTACAAAATTACATTGTAAAATAATGGGTTAGCCTTGAATAAATGAATGAATGAATGAAAACAAGTGGATTTTGTTGTGTTCTGTGCAATTAAGGAATGTTTGGGAGGATTTTCAAAAAGAAATCAATGAACCTGTTAAGTAATTTATATGCTGATCTTCACGTAAACATTTACACACATACACTGTCTGGCCAAATTAAAGTTGCCATTTGCATAAGTAAGTAAATACTTAAGAGGCTTCAATTGAATCACTATTGCAGTGATTAATATGCTTAAACTGGCAATAACCCTCACTGATGCAGTGTTTCTTATTTCTTAATCATGTTTGAGGATCCTTTTCTTTGTTACAAGAAATATTTCTGTGTTTTAGACATGTTTAACTGTGTTTATTGGCCTGCAAGTGAATTGCTAATTAGATTTTTTTCACACATATACTGGCCACCACACAGTCCTAACATTAACTCTGCTGAAAGTTCTTGCAATGTGCTGAAACATGGTGGACTTGATCAGACTTAAAGTTGTCTCAAAATTCATGCAACGTTAGACAAAAATAACAACTTGTGACAGGAAACAATGACACAACATTTGTGTGCTATTATAAAAGCAGAATGTGGCCCAACAAAATATGTATATATTTTTTGCCTGCCAAGGTTCTTCCACCACAACAACAGCCATCTAAATATAGCATTATGTATTTCTACATTTCCATTTTAACAAGTATCTTGCACACATAGGCTACACATACACACACACATTGCCCTTTCTTGTGTCACAGTGGCTATAAAAAGATGATGGTATCTTCCTCACTATCTGACCTTGGAGACTGAAAGCACAAAGAAAACCTTATCAGCTCTGATGGTCATGATATTACCGAAGGCAGAACTACAGGTCATTACATATTAGTTTCGTAATAAGAAAAAAAGGCATATAGAATCTGACATTGTGATTTCAGAATGCTCTCTAAACACTAACATTGTGATAGTTATTTTCCATAATAATACATTGAGATGATCAAAACATTCTTTACAACCATGACACGCAGTAAGAAACTTAGGGCTGCCCTGTTGTGAGTTTCTCAGTGATTCTTGTTTGAGATTTCACAGGCTTGAAATGTGTAGGACTTGGTGCTTGTGCATGGCCAATCCAATAACAACAACCAAAGACTCAACACACAGTCTCATGCAAAAATATCCTCAACCATGGCACAATGCTCACTACAATCTTAAGGATTCCTATCCAGGGTCCAGGGTGCTTCAAAGACAGCTCTATAAATTGGGTCCAGTGGGTGAGAGGCTTTAACTGTAAGTTCATTAGGGAAATTTTTCTAATCCCCTGTGGGCTAAGGCAGTGTAAGCATTTTACTGCCAGACGCAGAGATTACCTGGCAACACCCTTGCTCTGCTGTTGCTCAGATTGAGTGGACATTAGTTAAGAACCTAGAGGTCTTTGCAGTATTTTTATAGTAGAATTTAGTTGAATTGTAAGATGGGGTGCCTTTCAAAAGTTTATATAATGTCTGTCTTCTGGAAATAATAACTGACAGAATAACAGAAAATATATAGTCTTAATGTAGATGACGATTGCTTCTCAGGTTGAGTATACCAGTCGGTATACCAGGCAAGAGAGAGCCTGACATTTTCAATCATATATAAGAATCTCAGTCATATGTCCTCATGAATCATTCTGAAATAGGAACGAGTGATCAATATGCAATGTACATATACTGTCCTATAAAATAACTGCTATACAGAAATTGCATTTATTGGATATAGTGAAGAAAAATGAGGCTGTGAGCACAGTTCTGAGCACCCAAATACAAATAACAAATAATTATGGCACCATGGGAAATTTGTGTCAACGGTTATACTCAGGCAGTCCATGAAGAGATGCCAAACCATCTGTCCAGCCCACCAGAATGGAACGATAGCTTTTTAGGTGGCTAAGACTGAGCTCAGAAGGTGGATGTAAGGTTAATCAGAGGCCAATTGGGAGTAATTGTTTTAGAGGTGGGACGGCTTTAAAATCTGACCACGGGTCTCTCTAACACCACTTCCATGACCTTCCATGCAGATGCACGTGAGTTCTAATCAAATTGGCTTTGTGCTGGCAGCTTGTTTATCTAATGAAACTGTTCCTCAGACATTTACACGCTGCATGAGCTGGTAATCAAGGTGAAGGCTGTGGCTATCTCTATGGCTTTTTATCATCGTTGACATCTTTTGGAGAGGCTCATTATGGGCTTATAACTCTGTCATTCGAAAGCGATCGTTAGAATTTGTAAAATAAGCGATACGAAGCAATAACAAGCGCTAGGGAAGACTCAGGTGCTGTCCGTGGTCCTGATATGCATATATCTGCTCTGTATTCCATGCGCATTAGTGGGGTGTGCAAAGACTATAATTATCTAAGATAGTGTGAACTCATTGTGGTTTCATGCCGCTTGATGGCCACCCTGTGAATGAGAATTATATGTTCCATACACGTAAAATTATACATTTTTATATCGAACATGTAGAAATGGTACGAAAGTCGTCTACCACTCCCATTAACACAGGTGAGTACAGGCGGTCGTGTACAGCCAGAGTTTGCATTCACACATATAGGGACATATTACAATGACAGCGAATTTCACCGTTCGAACATCAGTTATTAGACAACCATTTATAATATTCTCATTAAATGCAAGGCATCTAAATATACCTTGTGATCAAGTGAGCACGGCTATCAATACTCAGATCCATCCCATTTAAAACAGGGCATTGTTCGTAATTGCAGATGGGAATTATGCTGAGAATCGTGAAACGTTCCCCGCTGACGCCTAAACAGGACTACGATTTGAGACCTTGTGCTTTGTGTCCACTTTACTTTTTTTTTTAACAAACAAATGAAAAGGTCCGAATCTTTCATTTTCATGACTGACTGCAGTATATACTATAAAGCGGGCACATCACAGCCATATTTTCTGTTCAACCACAGTTTTTGTCACATGCGTTAACTGCTATTAAAGCAGTAGAACTGTTAGTAATATAATAGGCAATCGTATTCAATTATTTTACAATTGTTTCTGAATGACAGTTGCTCAAACCCTTCACCTACCTTAGCAACTGGAAACGCATCCATCCGCTTTGATACCAACTAATTCTAACGGGAACTTAACACCTTGACGGTTTCAGCACATCTTTGGTTCTTTTAGGATAAAGAAAAGCGAAAAAAACGGAGCCGGGTGCATTCTTTTGCACACCGACCGGCGCTGAAATCGGAGTCCTAACCCAACATACATGTGTACTTTCCACCAAGTTGTTCTGAAAACGACCACACACACTTCTTGATCAGACAAATATCCCAGATCAGCTTGAAATTGTGTTATTCCTCTACAAACGCCACCCGTTTATTTCCGTGTTTCTGTTTATCCGTTGTTTTGTAGTGAATCCATTAATGCGTTGGGAATTCCGTATGCAAACAGATATCCAGATATACCTCGAAGAAGGTGGACAGATTAAACGTAGTTTTATAAAGAATATACCGAAATGAGCGCTGTGCGATTGGAGCATTCACTGATTGTTTGCAACGACGATCACAAGCTATCCAATGCTGCATGTCAACCTGCGCAAATCTGTAGATGGCACAAACGAGTCACAACGGACATGGTGCGTTGCAGGGACAACTCCGAACGGCTTATCGAGATCACAGTAATGCACCGACGGATATGTTTTAACTGTCTATGGCGCATGCCAGCGCTTCCGCGTTTATGCTTTATCGGAACTTTATCGGAACTAAAGTTAGTCTTTGTTGGATTGGACGGGCTTGTGTCGACTGCGCTTAGTCACACAATGTCCAGTTGCAACGGATTACCTTGTACTGCGTTTACACAAACAATCGATCTCAAGCTATACGTAAAAGAACACGCAACTAAATGTTAGGTATAAACTGACATATGATAAGGGTACTAACAGTAAAACCAAAGAGCGAAAGTATTACCTCTGCCTGCAAATTAGAGACGACCTGAAGCTTTCAATGTGTTTAAAAATGTTCAGTAAACAATGTTGCAAGATTGATATTTCACAATTGTTTTGTGGAACCATGGTAATATACTTTTAACGTGGACTGTAACAATATCATTTCAAATCTACTGAACATGAAAGTATTCAGGTTTCCAAACTAGTTCCACCAAAGGCACCTATAGCATGCTGTCAGTTAGAAGAGAATATAATTATAAACACTTTTGTCAGGTTTGCTGAAATGTAAAAGCTGTCAAGTTGTATTAAAATCAGGACTTGGCTTTAACTAAAATTGTGGTAAATGTGGTAAAATTGTGTCATTATCAGTTATTCATAAATTAGTAGTTTATTGAATATTGTATTATTACATGATATGAAATAGCTTATCATGTGATCTTTTATTGTTTAGATAGGGAGGGATTTCGCTAACGTGCGACGTATTTTTTGTATTTTGGATTGCTGCACTATATTACAATTTAGGCCAAATCCACAGGTAAATCCACACCCAGTATAAATATACATTTGATCACATGGCAGTGCGGCTTTGGTTTGTTTATATTTTCATTGGCATTCATTAGGCAGTGTCCCACTTTAGGACAATTCGCCATACCATTAGCTTCTTTCTTTGCCAGGAAGGTACAAAGGTATATTCTGTTGCCATGAAGTTGCATTAGGCAAGTCTTGCTTGACTATCAATAAAGCAGCCTAAGATTTACTTTATCCCCTCTCTGCCACTGAAATGAAGAAATATCACAGCCATTCAAACATGAAAACACCTTTTTTTGTAATTCACCTTTAACTTGTCAGTGGATCTAATAAGGTTTCTTTGTCAGTAAACTTCAATAATGTCCGTGATCTGGCATGAAAAAAGAAAGGATCTGTTCATGTATCAAAATCAAAACATGCCAACTCATCTTTGCATCACAGGTGTAGTAGTAGCTACCACTTGAACTGACTTATTAAATATATGACACCTGAAACCACCAGCTGTTTATATATATATAAACAGCTGGTGGTTTCAGCCAACTTGGGCAAGTTTTTAAGCCCAAAAGTGTGAAACAATCAATACCTGGGCAAGATAATGATCCCACTTGAGTCCATTTGGCAGTGAGAGCATACAGGTGCATAAACAAACCAGAGATACAGTACTTTCCTATGAGAGTATTACTCTTTAAGACACCCACTTGCTGATGATGTCATTAGTGATGTGTTGATGATACAGGTTTCAGGCAATCAATTGTAAAGGATTTGTAATCAAATACAAAATATGTTGCATGTATCAACACAGTGATATTTATACAAGGTCATAGTCAAACAGTGAGTACAGCATCAGATAGCAGAAGCATTTCTGTAGACTTATACCAAAACATTATTTGTTGTATACTGTATTATTTATGCTTTATACATTAAATTACAAAAAAAACAAGTTTTTACCAATGCATTAAGTTATTAAAATATGTTATTAAAATGAATAAAGTCATATTCTCTGAAGCATTCTCTTCCATCTACAGCCCGAGATGCTCAGATTCAGTGACCCTGCAGAGGACAAGCATGTGTGGAAATGGATCGATAATAAAATGGCAAGAAAAAATTAAATTTTAAGGCATATACAATTACAATCATTAAAATCATTATTTTGTTTCAAATATAGATTGTATGCCTACTTAGAAATGATTCAGTGCAATCTAATGCATTTGGTAAAATCACTTTAAATTGTCATAGTTTTGTGTTTAGTTCAGCATTATTTTGTGTTTTTATCTTAATAAGCTCAAGTTTTGTTTTTACAATCACATTGATTCGCTGAACCTACTGGAGTCATATGAGGTACTTTTGTGATGAGTGGATACGTAGCTTAGGTAGAGCACTGAGATATAACAGCACAACAGTCTTGTATTTAATCCCAGGGAGCACATGTACTGTTAAACATGTACCTTGAATGCGCTGTGTATCATGTTCAAAAGCATCTACCAGATGAATAAATGTGAGTTTTGTGAACTGAAAATGATCAGTTTAAGGGTGCTTAACTTTAAAACACCACTGTAGGTTGTAATAAAATGACCTATTGGGTCATGCATTAAATAACATAAAATAACAGGAACAATACTTTTTGTTAGTTTTTAATGTTGGTTGATACAAATAGTTGTTTATTGGTTGATCATGTTAGTTAATTGTCCATTTTATACCATGAACATAAAAAATTGATTACTAAAATTACTAAATGATTTGTTACTTAGTTATTGTTAACTAAGGAAGTCAAATAAACTTACTAAATTATACAACAGAGATAAACTTTCAGATGTTTGACATTCAGTAAAGAGATAAACTTGACTAACACAGGTACTGCAGTTTTACATTCAAAGGCTGGGCAACATTCTCCACAAGGTCACTGGCGATGAGCTTCAATGTCTTGAAGAGTCTGTTTTACACTACAATTAACAGCTCAGTAAACAACATGTTCATGGGCTCCATTTCGCTGTGCCTCTGTGTTTCTAGAGAAGCTATTTAGCCGCCGTTCAACACTGCTTCCAGAATTTTTGACCTTGGGTAAGTGTTTCATAGCTCTGAATGATTTATTAAAAATAGCTGAATCTGCCTGAAACCTCTGTGAGATACTTTGAAAAAAGGACTATATACTGAAGAATATAAACCTCTGCAGATAACTGTAAATCTCTCAGTGGTTTATTATTAGATTGTTTTATTTGTTTCTCATCTGCAGCTAAATGTGCAGCTTAAAAACAAACTTGCTAGAACAAACTTACCTGGACTCGATTTTTATGTATATGTGAATATACCATACACTGACACAGTAAACACTTTTACAAAGCACAATACTGCTTTAAGCATTTACCAGCTCACCAATATTCACTTAAAATGTTTAGTTTCAAAACACTTTCATCCATGCTGCCTCATAAATAATCACACCTCTGAAGTTATTGATTGTGCCCTCAACACACTGATTAAATCTGTTCAACACAGTTACATCAGCTGTCTAAAGTTGGCTATGCAGTCTGACAGATTTTGATTTTATAGCCTTACCAACTATTTTTTGGCACATTATTGGATACACAGTGAAGAGGAGACAGGAAATTATTAGAGAGGGGATGGGATCAAGACACATTAAAGGTCATTAAAGGTCATTCTGCATCAACTTTATGGCTCAACATACCTTGGCCCTGAAATAAACAATTTTAAGGAGTTTTAGGGTAAAAAAAAGTTTTATGGAGTAATCATATCCAGTTGCAATAATCTATAATAAATAAAATATAGTGTTACTAATTACTCTTTCTTGAGCTTTGTCATTCAGAAAGTGTAAATCAGTAAGTTGAATAAAGAACATTTGAAAGTGATGTCGAAGAAATACAAGCGATTCTGCAGCCAAGATTCTAGAATTAACTATTCCAACCTCTTGCTTCTCTGTCTGTACACTGCTGAGCTGCAGTAGTCTTGACAATCAGTGTTCATGATTTCGTTCCATTCTGCATAATGGATGAGAAGTAAACATTCAAGCAGAGTTTGTTTACAGAGTTTGTGAGTTAGAGTAAATTCATTCATTTAATTTTCTGTGCAAATGCATTGTATAAATGCAGCCTTCATGTGGTGAAAAAATCTATTGTAACCATCATATAATTGGCTCATAATGTTATAAAGTATTGGGACCAACTCACACCATGGGGGCTACAAGAAAGTCCCATATAATTATTAAAACAGAAGATTTCTGGATATGTGTATATTGTTGAAAAGCTTAAATCACATTTTGTTTAAATTGAATGCACATTGGGTTGAAATTCGTTTTAATTGAATGCACATCTTGGGTTGGTCTTGTTAGCCTAGATCTGCTACCCTTGCTTGCTTCTTCTAAATGCTCAGGACATAATGGAATAGAATAATGGAAATGAGGGATGCAGATACACTGCAGCAGATCCAGGCAGGTTATACTGAGGGGGGTAAAAGACTAGAAAAGCACATAGAATGAGCACAGTGTTAGTGTGGCAATGGTTAGTGTGGTAATAGTTAGTGTGACAATGGTATAGTAAAGATGATAGAAACATGAAATCTATTGGCTGCAGAAGTTGTCACAACTACCAATAAGAACATGAAGAGTTTCATAGCTAAATGACTCCTTAATTCTATGAAAAAGACAAACATCAATTATATGGGTGCACATCTATTTTAAACTTTTTTTTATTTTTGGGCTAAAGAGGCAGGTACAGTAGTTAATCAAAGATGATGTCAGTAAGCCAATTAGCATCCCAGAGGGACTGGAGGATCACATTGTCCCTGTTTGTGAATAGACTCGTGAGCAATTGTGCCTTTGCCTGAGGCTGACCATTCTCATTCTCAGGGGACATGTTGTGTTGGCAGGTAGCCTAAGGCCTTGTGAACAAGAACAGTGAAAGTGTCATATGGCTTTAGTATAGAGTATTGTGAGCTAATTCAATTAATTTCTGAATGATTTATAACACCTTGAAACTGCCATAAATCTGGTTTGTTTGGAACTGGGACATTTACAGCAATTGGAATTGTCATAAAGCAGATTAAGTTTATAGCCTAAATCCAAAGAATGAGCAGAGAAAAAAATGTATTAGGTAGTGGATTTGTTGTCATATACTAGCATTTTATCAATGTAGTGTAATGTACATTTTTAATTGTATTTTATTTCAGGTTAGCTATAGCATTACCTAATGTTATTCAATAGAACCTATTGACTAACATAGGTGTCAAAAAGCATAGGGGGGACTCAGAGGATTAATGCTGTTAACTGTGAAGTATAATAGTTAAAAGTCTTAATTTGGAGTTTGTGAAGGTGTGATTGAACCTTGTGGGAGATCTTGAACAATGAATTGGAGTTTGTGAAGGTGTGATTGAACCTTGTGGGAGATCTTGAACAATGAATTGCTACTACCTCCCAACTGGACAACAGCCAAAACCTGATATGCCATTAACATTTAGTACTTTGAGAAGCACTGTACCAACAACAAAGGACACGTCACCTACATGCATCTCATCAACAAAATGGATGTAATTGCTGTGGTGTAATTGCAGTTCTACATAAACATTATAAATAAATAAAAAGGTATACATGTAGTAAAAATGTACATGTAGTTTTATTCTTAGTGTACAGATTATGGTGGCCACAGAAAAGTCTTCTCAAATGAGGTTGAACTCTTTGTCTGCCTCCTTCATTGTCATTCCATAAGCAGGAACATGGTCTGTCACAATAGCTCTAATTTGATCTGGAATTACTGTTCATGATCTTCCTCATCCTCCTCATACATCACCTCATACCCACAGTCTTCCTTTACCTCACAGATTGATGAGAAAAAGCAAAGAACTTAATTCAGTGACTTATATAGTTCAATGTTCTTAGATTGTTTTTATTTTCTGATCCTTAATTAACATTTATTTATTTAGTGACCACTTTTATTATGTATATGTATTAACAAAGTGAACTCAAGGTTTACATTTTATCAGTACTTGCATTCCCTGGGATCAAACCCACAACGTTTGCGTTGCTAATGTCATGCTCTACCAGTTAAGCTACATTTTCTATTATTAAAAAACAAGGGTTTTGCCTGCTTGTGATTTAGTTTTTTTTCATCTTACTATAAATGTAACTGCTCAATAAGGACATTATAGAGTTTAAACATTCGTATTGCAATACTTCTCCACAAAATATTTCAATACATTGTTATAACCCTTATACAAATATATAAAAAGGGTCAAGCCAGTGGTCTTGGCAATGCAGAGCCAAATGGTATAAATGCTGCTGTTTGATGTCTAGAAGTTCAGCAGTGCAGAAGTTCATACAGAACAAAACTCCATTAGTCAGTGACTTGTGGTAATGCATAAAGGTTCTATTAAATCCTTCAAAAAAGGCAACAGCTTTTTGAAAAATGGGACATAAGAAATCACAGCAGATGTGCAAATGAATGCTATTTATTGCATGTGTAATCCACTAAGGACCAACCTCTGGCCAAGCGATAACTAACGGCATGGGGAAACCGGTAAAGTGGCATCTGACCACCAGGACAATTGACTCCTGACGCTTTGCCGAGCAGCAAATATTATTATACACTGAATGCACCAGGGGGCAGCCACATGTGATACCTTCTCCCACTGAGTGGGAACTGCTTTAATGTGTTTAATCCAATAAGAGGCATCTGGTTTTGGCCAGATGACTGGCCGCTTGCCAAACGAGTGGTGTCAACTGCTGTGCAAATATCATTAGAGTGTTGAGTCATTGATGCTGGCGGTAGGGTGGCAGAAAGCCAAAGACCATGTTTGCATTTCCTATTTCTTAGCTAGTTAGCATTAGTTAGTAGTATTAGTTAGCATACAAGGGTGTTAGAATAAAATTAAGTAAAAATGATACATTCATTAGACTACTTTAACATATTAATCCATGGCATAGCTGGGTATCAGAATAATACAAATGATAATACAAGAAACACAATGAAGGGATGTATTTTTAGGTGGGTTTTGAATTCCTGTACTGCAGTCAGTTCACATTGTGAGAGAGACACTGAAAGCCCTGCTACTGAAAGGTCAGCCTGTAACATGGAAGAGTCAGACCACAGAATGCTTGAATCTAGTGAGAAATACTTTGCATTGAATGTGGTAAGGGACAGTTAGCCAGTGTACTATATGGACAGTAGGGATGATATTTTAGAGTGTGTAAGAACTCTAGCTGACTAAAATGTCTTGCACGATATCATTATTATTATTGGAGACCTCTGTGTGTGTAATAGACCTACATTATTTTTAGGAGAAAATGGTGTTGTTGTTGTTGTTACTATTATTTTAATAGGGAGCACAGAAAGCAAGGCCTTGTTAAAGTCAAGTTGTGATGAGAGTGTTAGCAGGATTTTATGCAGTTTTCTGCAGTCTGTCAATGTTACAAAGCAAGCAGATTTGGTGACTGAAGCATCTGAAGGCCAAAAAGAGAAAAGCATTTAAAAAGACAGGATACGAGCCAGGACCTAAAAGTCATTGTTATTAAATGTGCAACCGTTCATGCTCTGTAACAATTAAAAATGAATATCTGTTTATTTAAAGATGTATGTCTATTGAGTGGTATGCCATACCATACCTTTGTTCACACTGGTCAGTACTAACAGTACTAACAGTACTTGAGTACTAACAATTTATTATTATTTAACAATTTTAGCTTGATTTACCCAATGGCAATAAAATCAACCAGATTCCAAACAGCTAAATGGAAATAAACATCTGAATTTAAACACTATTCATTGGTATAACTTGCTTATTTGTTTGTTTTTCAGCTGAAAATCTTGTGATTGTAAATTGTTGTTCCAAAAAAAGGTTGTTATCTCCCAAAAGTAGGAATCAATCCTGAAAATCCTTATCAAGTCATTGCTTAAGTCATTGAAGTATATACAGACCAGATCAGTTTAAATTTCTGATCTGGTCTGTATATACTTCACTGTTTTACATATTAGCATAAGTCTAACCTATGGTCTTTACTGACTGTCTGCAAACAACATTTTCTCTGACCCACCCTTAAACACTTCTGCTGGTTTGTGTAATTACATCATGTCAAGAACACGCTTAAACAGGTCCCAGTTTTTCTCTCTTTACAGTAATTCTGAGGACTGATAAGCATTCAGAGCTGAAATTCAGTTATGGTAATGAGCATTCAATTTGCAATGTTTGCTGGAATACCAATCACAACAGGCTGACCAATCATAGTAAAAGAACCACTTCAAAACGACTTAGGTGATAATAGGTATTTTATGAGAAAACTACACTGTTTTTGAGCTTAGATGCATGAAACCTATTGTAGGAGACTCCAAAACAAAATGAGAAAACTTCATAATGGCATAATATGGGCACTTTATGCTAAAAAAAAATCTGTAATAATTTAATATAACTACAGACAAAATAGAACACAATAGATGTGGCAATAACTTGAGGTCCACATAGTGGACTAATTCAAGGCACCACTTCATCTGTGCCTCATAAAACTGTGCTTTTGTCAACTATGGCCATTGTACAGAAGCCGTCCTAACACTGTTAAAAGGTTCTGCACAAAACTGTGAAAAAGTTGAAAAGAAGCACGTCACTTAAGAGAGTACATCATCCATGGAGCACCAGCATGTAAAACGCTATTCTAACCACAAAAAGGAAAAAAAAATCTATATATGCAATCTATAACTTTCAAATGAAAAACTATAACAATATAAAATTATAAATACTATATAAAACTTTAAAATAGCCTGAAACAGCTCCAGTAAACAGCATATGACTGTATGCCAGCCCTAGTATGGGACACAATTACAAACCTCCAAAGTTTTCTAAGCAAATATCTGGGTGGTGGGCAGTCAGTTTCACTGGAAGGTGTAACACCAAACAACCATCAGGATATTTCAGTCTCACAACATCTAGGGCACAAGTGACATTTGAGTGAGGTTGATAATGCAAGCACAAGATTTTAGGGTGCCAATGATGTGGCACCTTTGTAGGCAAAGTGTCATCACTCAGTGAAAGGCTAGGTAATCACTAGGAATGTATTATTTAGGCCATTGGGTCATTTAAAGTTCAGAACATTAAATACACCTCTAATGAGATGATGAGTTAATTTAGGTGTTAAATTATGGAGACATTCAAAACCTGCAGTGGATGGATGATGTATTTTAGAATCTAAGTATGTATGTGTGTGTGTGTGTGTGTGTGTGTGTGTGTGTGTGTGTGTGTGTGTTACTAATGCTTGGTATAATACCATTTGTTAATCTGTTAATAGACAAATTCAGGCTGACCATTGAAATGCAACCATTGCAAGATTATTTAATACACTCTGCTCATTTTTTCCATCATTACTTTGTCTCCTGCCTGCTGTTCTTCCCATTCATCTCTGTATCTTCCTCCTGGTTGAGTAGAAGTTTTAACTCCCAACAGAGTGGACTATCTTGGAGTAACAAAGTAACAATGTATTTCAATGTATTGACCAAGTGAGATCTAGTAAGACCTAATGTAAGAATTAGGATTGAAAGGACCTAACATTTTGTCTGCGGTCTATCAGGGAAAACGTCCCAGGTTAGGTATGTAACCCTGGTTCCCTGAAGGGAACGAGACGCTGCGTCAAAATGCTATGGGAATGCTACCAGCGTTTATGCACTCTGAACAGGTGTGTCGAATCACTGATTACGAGGCAGTGATGAGACGGGGTGACGTCATGACCAGGAAGCTATAAAGGCATGTGCGTTGCGCTGCTCGGGTTAGCTTAGACCCTAAAGAAGCGAGCGCAGACAGGAGGTGCCTGAGATATGGATCGAGACGCAGCGTCTTGTTCCCATCAGGGAACCAGGGTTACATACGTAACCTGAGATGTTTCCTTTCAGGAACTCGAGCTGCGTCAAAACTCTATGGGAATGAGATGCCAACTCCACCATAGCGAGGGGATCCCTGCCCTATGTCAAGTCCAACTTAGGGAGTCAGGACAGAGGTAGTAGTAGAGGCCTGAAGATCAACGCCGTCATATCTGATCCGACAGCTTCGCAGATGTACTGAATTGGGACACCTGCAGAAAGGGCCTTAGAGGCCGCCATACCTTGAGTAGAGTGAGCCTTGGTCCCCAAAGGAGGGGGAAGCCCAGAGGGCTCATAAGCGATATGGATTGCCTCGACAATCCAGCAACTAAACGTCTGCTTAGAAGCAGGCTGGCCCCTCTTGTGTGGGCTATAACAGACCAAAAGCTGTTCGGATTTACTCCACAGGGCAGCTCTGTGGATGCAAGTGTGCAGTGCTCACACTGGACACATACAATCAAGCCTTTCCTGGTCTTAATCCCGAAAGGAAGGCGGACAGAAAGACTGGAGCACAACTGGCCGTAGTGTGGATGAAGGGTATAGAAGTACTTTGGCCAAACTGGGCACAAAGTCTAGATATGTAAGGGCCACAGAAAGGGCCTGAAGATCACTGACTCTCATCAGAGAGGTCGTAGATAGAAGGAAGGCCACTTTGGCCAATTAATGTAGATCACAGATCCGAGAGATAGGCTCAAAAGAAGGAGCAAGTTTGAAATACTACAGGCAGGTCCCAAGGAGGAAATTGGGATCGTACTCGAGGCCTCAGCGCAGCCTCTGCTTGAGACAGAAGATCCCCCCTCAAGGGGATTTTCCAAGGACAGCCGTCTAGGAGAGATATGAGATCCGAGAACCATACTCGGCTTGGCCACAACGGGGTTACAAAGAGCACAGATACCACATCCTGTCGAATTCTTTTTAGAGCTCCTGGGAGCAGGGCAATAGGAGGGAATGCATAAAGGCATAGCCTCGGCTACGCCTGAACCATGGCATCTAGTCCCAGAGAAGCTGGATGAGCTAGAGTACCAAAAGGGACATTGTGCAGTTTCTTGAGAGGCAAAGAGGTCTAATTGACCTCTTTGAAAAGTTTGTCTAATTGACCAAACTTTTTTCAAATCTGCCACCTTGGGGTGAAGACTCCATTCCCTCGGCCTCAGACCCTGCCCTGACAGAATGTCTGCTTCCACACTACATCGACTGGGAATATAAGTCACTCTCAGTGAGCAAAGCTTCCCCTGTGACCAGACCAGGATCTGGTGTGCCAATTTATAAAGAGGGCACGATCGCAGGCCTCTCTGGTGGTCGATGTATGCAATCACCACCGTGTTGTTGGTGCGGACCAACAGCAAGTATTTCCAGGCAATTTATGTGCCAAGTAAGATGGCGAGGCTCCCAAAGACCTTTGGCTGGGCAGCTGTTTATAACCACACCCCAACCAGAAAGTGACGCATCTGTCGCTAGCATAACACGGCGACCAAGATCTCCTAACACTGGACCCTGAGAGAGGAACCAGGGTTCCCTCCACATGTCTAAAGCATGGATACAGCGTCTTGTGACCTTTATCATGTGAAGTGGATTTCCCCTCGGGGATAACCCCCTGGATTGAGCCACCACTGAAGGGGTCTCATGTACAGTAGGCCAAAATGTATGACGTTAGACGCAGCTGCCATCAGACTCAGAAGTTGCTGAAACTGCTTCACAGTGAGTGACAAGCCTTGCTTGACACTCGATACTGCAGAGAGGAATGAATTATATGAGCGGAGGGAGAAGATGTGCCCACATCGTGGTGGAATTCCATATGACACCGAGATAGATGGAGAAAGCACACTCTTCTCGGGATTTAGTCTGAACCCCGACTCTTTCATGTGAGATGTTGGGAGGAAGATAGAACCAACCAATCATCTATATAATTCAGTATGCGGATGCCCTGGAGCCTTTTGGAGAAAGTGCGGGGGGGGGAGCAAGGCCAATGGAAGAACTCGATATTGGAAGGTTTCACCCCTGAATGCAAACTTCCTGTGCTGAGGAAGGATGGGGACGTGAAAAAGGCGTCTTTTAGGTCTATGGTAACAAACCAGTCCTCAGACTTGATTTGGGATATGACCTGCTTTACCGTGAGCCTCTTGAACTTCAGTTGTCTGACTGAGTGGTTCAAGACCCTGAGATCCAAGATGGGACGCAGACCCTCACCCTTCTTGGGAACAATAAAATAGCAGCTGTAGAACCCTGTTTGCCTCAGCTGAGGAGGGACCACCTCGATAGCCTCCTTCCTTAACAGAAAACCACTTCTTGTTCCAAGATCAGAGCCTGTACTGGACCCACCAGGGTGGGTAGGGCCCCTCTGAACGCTGGTGGGCGAGAAGTGAACTATTTTGTAACCTAGTTCTAAGGTACGCAGGACCCATAGGGATACATCTGGCAGTAGTTTTCCCGCTGCCATGAAGTTGCTAAAGGGTACCAGCCTCTCTAGGCTGGTCTCTGGAGTAACCATAACTGGAGTCTCTGTGCCCTGTAACGGTCACCCGGAGGGGAACACCTGAGATAATTTGCATAGGGGCCTCCTTAGAGGCTGTAGGTGCTCTGAGTCCGCTACCTCTCGGACGTAAGACTGGGAAGATACTTGCATAAGGCTGCTGTGTCCTGAAGCATGGCGCAGGACGCATTGAAGTCTGTCTGGCAGTAGATTCCACGCTGCCAGGACATTTTTTATGGGTTACAGTCCCTAAAACATGGGAGGGGCTGCTCCCGTCTAGCAACCCCCCAGGAATGAGAGCGATGGGGAGGGAACACAAAAGTGCCTCAGCTTGCTTGAGTGCCTCCTGGGAGCTGTAGATGACATCCTGTGAAATATCAGTTGTCAATTAACTCAATCACATCCTCAGATGTGACTAAGCCACTCTCATTGATTCCAGAAGCAGTTCGGCCTGGAGAGCTTGCAGCACGCCCATAGTATGCAAGGACGTGGGGGCCTGACCTGCTGCCATGCACCCCCTGCCCACCAATGCTGAAGAATTGCACAGTGGTTTGGAGGGCAGGGCTGGAGCCTTAAGATATGTTGCCTAAAAATAATATGGGTCTATTATACATTTATACTATTATCCTTTCTCAAACAGACTCATCTTCCCTTAGTTGGGGAAGGCAGCAGACATCAAAAACCAGTACACAGTCCAAAGATCCAAAACCAGGGAAGCCAAAATACAAAAACACAAGAATAAAAAAAAACACAGGGAACACAAAAAACCATGAGGGAACACAAAAACCATGAAGAAGGCAATCCAAAAACCACGAAGAAAGAAATCCAAAAAACCACAAAGAAGGCAAACACAGGTAAAGGCAATACAAGAGAAGGCAATACAACACATCGCAGACAGAGAGTCGTGGGACTTTGGCTCCCTCTGCTGGCCAGTCGTTACATAGCCTAGAGGACCGTGAAAGGCCAGAGAGCCTAGAGGGCCGTGAAAGGCCAGAGAGCCTAGTGGGCCGTGAAATGCCTGAGAGCCTAGAGGGCCGTGAAATGCCTGAGAGCCTAGAGGGCCAGGAAAGGCCTGAGAGGCTAGAGAGGCTAGGTAGGCTAGAGATCCATGAGAGCCATGAGAGCCTTGAGAGGCCAGACAGGCCGGAGAGGTCAGAGAGACTTGAGAGCCTTGAGAGGCCGGAGAGCCTTGAGAGGCCAGAGAGACTTGAGAGCCTTGAGAGGCCAAAGAGACTAGAGAGCCCTGAGAGACTAGACATACTAGAGAGGCAAGAGAGTCTTGAGAGACCTTGAGAGCCTGCCAGGGCGGCTCGGGATATGAGTGAGCCCGCCAGGGTGGCGCAGGAGACTTGAGAGCCTTGTGCAACATGAAAATGATGTTGCAGACATTAAAGACTCTCATGACACATTTTTGTTGATTTTACACAAACAACCTAAATTTCTACTTGTACATATACTATGTATCCTCTACAAAACAAAAGAATAAAACAGTAACATGTTCCATGTGCAAAAATCTGCATACCCTATCAGTCACATCTCAGTAAAATCCCAGTTGGCAAGTCTCCAACAGCTTCTTGTGACCAGCTGTTTTTGCTTTAGGTAAGTTTTTCAACTTCTTCCTCACAGAATACTTGTAGTTTAAAATATATTTTTTTAAAAGATTGCGTTTTGAAAAGTATGAAGGTTTTAATATTTTTTGTTTTTCCAAGATGTCTGTTGATAGTCATTTTCAAGGTATGTTCTACAGTGTTTTAACAACCATTCCCTTAGTAACCCTCTCTTTGCATGCAGGTTACAGGAACATCACGCCTATGGTTTTAACCCCACCAATAGGTAAATCATTCATTGTGTATTGGAGAAAGTCAACGTCTGTCAACGTCACATTACATTGTTACTAGGACCCCTCAAGAATCAGTGCTTGGACCACTATATTTGCGCAAAATCCTTAGGACCTATTATACAATCAAACAACATATGATTCAGAAACCACCGGTTTGAGGATCCCAAAAGAGCTTGCCATACCTCTTCTCTCACCACTGGTTTTCAGTTGCACATCAAAATCAAATCATTACTGCTTGTACATAATAGCTGTTGGCTCTGCACCAGCATACCTTTACTCCCTTTTCCAGACCTCCATCCTGCATCTCCTCTACAAACTTTGACAAAGTTTCTTTTTTATTTATTTATTTTAGTTATTAACAAAAAATATTTTACTTTATAAGCAAACATTATTTCTATATCTTATTTATTTCTCTTTTTTCCAATTGGCTGTTGGAATTTAATGATTTTCTTGTTTTTCCTAATTAAATTTAGCTTCCAGCCATGTTGGCACTGGTACTCTTTTGTTAAGCTCCATATGTTGTGATCCTAAATTTCCTTTCATCTTCTCTTTATAAACCTATATGTACATATATTAGAATATTTATAGCAATGTATGAAACAGAAAACTATTACCCTTATTCTAAAATGTATAGTGGGGAAAATGTATTTTGCATTGCTAGCTATATTTTAAAGCTTAAAATGTTGCAGTCTTCTGTTTTTTCGGAAGGACTGCCAACATAGCCGCACAAACTGTAGGTTCAAACTTAGAAGCTTATTTCTCTTACATGTCTGGTCCTCGCAGTCTCTTTCAGCAATTTCTATAGCATAAGTGTTTACTTGTGATAACTACACCAGATAATGCTATATAATAATTAATAGAATGACCTTGTAACAAAATGAACTTCTCACAGAATTTTGTAATTTTAGTACTTCACTTAAAGCCAGCTGACTCCTTACGCATTTATTTTAAATCTGCTCTTAAAATCAATAAAGTCAATTTAAAAAACTAGCAGAATGGCCTAAGGAGCTTGAAATCTATGTTAATGTTTTCCTTAATAATTACTTATAATTACTAAAAATTGTGTTGCAATGATATATGGTTTAATGGCACAAAACAGATTTTTGTACAAGACAAAACACAAACACAAACAAACACCTAGTTAACATTTATAATGTTAATACACAAATAAGTAAGGAAATTCATTTACATCATTTATTTGTGATTTGTCATAATCATTGCAATGATTTCCTTTATTCGGCTTAACATTAACAAATACTTATTTCTACATATTTCTGCTCTATGTCCTTAATTGGAGTGATAAGACCTAAAATATAACTCCAGTGGATTACCAAAGGACTTCTGGAGGGATTATAGAAACATAAGATGTGGGTAATTACTGATTAGACAACAGTGAACTGTTTAACTACTAAATACTTAACCTCTTATGTTAGTTAATAGTAGTGCTATTACTGCTGCACTCTTGATCCTGCATTAGTTCCTACATATTGTTTCAATTATAGACCAGCCGTATAAAATGTTATTAATACATTCCACTTTAAAGCTGCGGTCGATAATCAAATTCACAACAGTATAAATATAACAGTAATTTATAGTTTGGGCTGTTGTTTATATTTATGCTTACAGCAGAGATAGAAAAGCAGACATTACGGATTGCAGCTTTAAAATAAATACAGCCCTAGAACAGCACAAATATGGAGCTATGTTTGGCTTTGAATCAGATACAATCACAAAATATTATACTAAACAAGCAAAATGTATACACCAAAAATATTAGATTTTTTTAAAATCATTTAGCATGTTTCTCCTTGTAGAATTGAGTGCATATAAGGCAACATTTCCTCAGTTTTGGCAGGGTGGAAGGTGAGTAATGCAGGCTTATCAGCCCAGCAGAGGCTGCATCTGCAGTGGCCAATCCTATTAGTATCACTGTGAAACTTAAAAGGCCCCACATTGACAAATACTTTCAACACTGTTTGACAACTGAATTACCTTACAGCATGCACATGTTTAAAGGTTTTCTCAAGCCTTTAAAGGTATTTATAAGAATAATTATGATGTATTTATGAAATTATGAGATCTTCAGATGCGAGGGTGGAATAAAACACACATTCACTTCCATTATGTTGATGATTGGAAAAATGGTACTTCATTGTCACACAGGCTTACATCACTATTGCAATCCTGTTCCCTTTCTCATTATCTGTTCTCCTTCATATAAAGATAAACTTTGCTGCTAATTTACAGGTCAGTGAGGTTTGATCCCAACACACTGTTATCTAACTTCAGAATGCTGTATAATCAATATATCCACTCAAGAGGTTCTGTTAAAGAGCCAGCACAAATGCTAACATCTTCACAGTTCTGATGGTTACAAGGTGGTGGAAAGAGATGTCTCATTTCTTCAAACCATGTATTCAGACCCCCAAAACCCTGTTTAATATGAGAAAGCTCATTAGTGGGTTCCATTGTGGATTTGGGGAAATCCCAGTCTAGACTAGGAATGATGTGTAGGGAGTGTGGGTATTTGTTGCCTGCATGGCAGCTGGGTCTCCAGTTATAGAGTCAACCTTGTAACTGCCCCTTTGACCCCCACCTCAGCATGGATTACACACCCAGCCTTTGACAAATGCTGCAGCTTTCAATCAATATATAATTACCAGCCATTTAATTGCCCATTTTAAGTACAGATCGGCTACCTGTTAAATAGTAATCAATAAGCTGCCTCTACATGCGTGTCAGCTTGAAAGGGCAATTTCAAAGCAAATTATAAGTGCATTAAATGTCATCAAGGATCTTATTCGTGGTGGGGGGAAATGAAGCTTTTGAAGCTGAATCACACAGCTCTAATTGCCTAGGATTATGGCGATACCCACAGATCAGCAACAATAGCATTGGTTACTGCTTGTTCACTTTAGCACCCATAAGGATGACCTGACAAGAAACAAAGAAAAGAATGAGAAAAGAAATAAACCCTCAGTGTTTTTCAGCAGAACCTCAAAGCTGATAAATGGTTGCAGTAGAACTGTTGGTCGGGATGCCAAATGAATTCAATGTGACTGCAAATGTTTGGTGAGGCAAATGCAAGATGGTCTTTAATTTTTTTCTCTCTATCTACTACTGTCTTCCTGTTTTGTATGATAGATGTTTTGCTTTGTCATTTTTTTATTCTGCATAAACTGGCAGAAGTGATTTGCCAGAAATCCTCTAAGAATTACATTTCTCAATATGTTTGACAAAGATCCTGAGCAGCTCAGAGCAACAGCATGCCGGTGAGCTTATGATGACTTCCTGTTTTTCTGGCCGGGACATGAGTGACATTTATTTTCTCACCTAACTGCTTCCTGTCTTCCTATATCCATGGGCCAAGACTTCCATCTGACTGATTTCAAGCCGCAGGTAATCTATATGGTTGGAGGTTCCACAATGCAAAATACACAGACTAAAAACAATGAAATGGTGTTGTAGCAATGTTTCATCTTATAAAAGACAAGACAAAGCAAATGTCAGCCAAGTAAAGGAACACAATCTGTATACAGGGTACAACATCCTAAATTGGGGTGTTGGAGTAGTTTTTGCATTATGATGCAGATACAGATGATTTGTAATGAAGACAGATAGGTAATAAACGTTGATGGATAAAAGAGGATTTGAATGGTTTTGACATAAACAGATATCTGAAAACATGACTGTAAGGTTCTGGTGCTGTGGAAGGTAATTCCTATAAGTGTTTTTCCATTGTCCCACCAAAAAGGTGTTTTACATTTAAGGACTAAAAAGCTTCTTTAAAAAGCCGCTTGAGGTACTGCAGTGGGCATAATCTTTGGTCTGCAGACTGGTAAATGTACATTTACATTTGTGCACTTGGCAGACACTTTTATCCAGTGACTTACCGCACATCCAGGGTTACGTTTTATCAGTGTGTGTTCCATGGGAGACTAACCGATGACCTTTGTGATGTGCTGCTAATGCAATGCTTTACCATTAGAACTACAGGAACACTCATGTGGAATGATCTCAGGTTTAGCTAAATCATAAAGTCAAATAAAGAATGACAATAACCTATGCTTGGCATATTTTAGTTCGTTCTTTCTCTTCTGTTTCTCACTAGTTTGTCAAGGACAATGTGTTTCATGGGGCATGCATGGGATCACATAAACTTTGAGGTAAAATTCAAATGCATTAAATGTGTTCCACCATGTTTTTACTTTGTAAGTATATTAAAAAACACTTATTTACTAAAAATTGTTTGCTTGCAATATCAAGTACATATGTTAGAAAACTGTTTATACCGAAGCTTGATTAACATCATAAACATAACATTGTCCCATAATGTGCATTTTAAAACATAAATCTAAATAAATGTTATTCACAGATTTAGATTTTATATATATGTAATCAGCATTTTGTATTAAGGAAGTCCGTCATGAAATGCTGAATGACTGGACCTTGGTGGGGAATTAGAACTGGACATGGTTTAAGGAGCTTCACAAATCTTGCCCCATTGTGCCACCAAGCAGAAGGCCTTTGGGGGTAATAGATAATATGTGTGGCTCAGTTAATCTGGCTCTGTTGTAAACAGATGCTGTGAGGCTTCACCTCCCTCCCACTGAGTCTAGGCACCTGCAGCATCAGGTGGTCCTTCAACGTACTTTTCTTACCTTCGACTGCTTTTCAACCCATCTCTGCAGAAGGCCAGCGTGTCAGCTGGTTCTGTGGTTTTGGCAACCTGTTTTTCTGACCTGATGTCTTTACTGGATGGAGTACCTTGGCAACTTTCACTCTTTTGATATCCTCTATCTCAACCTTAGGGGTCAATCCTTTATCCCTGGCCAGAAATTTGGAAATTGTGGGTCTGGCCCCTGAGGGAGCCTGCTTCTAGATGCTTCAAAGAGCTTGTACTAGGAAAATGTATGCCCTGAAGTTGCAGTTGTGTGTCATGGTGTAAAGAACATCATATTGACCCAGTTCACTGCCCAATCATTACAGTGCTGAAATTTTTCAACAGTGCCTTATTGCAAAGCTATCCCCTCCTACCATCAACGTTTATGTGGCCACTGTTTCTGGTAGCAATGATCCCTTGGTATCTCATTTTTTCACATTCCTTAATATGTTTTGGTGGTCACAGCAGAGATAATGTGCTCACCAAACAGTGCTTATCAAAGACGCAATTACCCTGGCCTGTAACCTTGCGTCATCCCTGGGTATTACAGCCCATTCTACCAGGACTGTAGCATCATTCAAGACACTGTCTTGGGGGAAGAAGCCATCCCCATGTGCTTTGCACACTACTTCCTGTCTAATGCTTCTTCTCTACTCCCTTTTAGGCAAAAAGCCAACTCAAACTCCAGCACGCCCCCTAATGTTGGAGTTCTTATACCATGCTTAAATTACTGGGAATTTATGTGACAGTAAAACTGTTACAATTGAAATACCTGTTCTGTACTTTTTTTGTCAGACTAGAGTATTATGACAGCAGCTAGCACATTGTTATAAAGCCTATTCAATCTGTTATGCAGAATATTTCAATAGAGCTCTCCAATTTCATTCTTGTGTTCTGGCAGGGCACTTTATAACATCAGTGATCTTTTGTTTCCTTTTTTATTAAAAACATTTATTTGCAAAGGTATAAGGTTTAATAAATATATAAGGTTTAATAAATGAAGTAATAATTATTACATTATATATAGTAATATATATAATGAGTAGAATATATAATGCAGTGGCGGGCCGTGCATTTCACACCTAGGTCTTCGGTGGTGCCACCTCACATAATTCATCTCATAATACCATCATTATGACGTCATGGCAATAAAAACACATCAACCGTTAAATTGCAAAGTAAAATATACTGTATTTTACACCTTAAGTAATAGCACTCGAATTTTACTTTATTAAAAAAAGACACTACAAAATTGGACGCAGCGAAAATATACAGATATACTTATCCGTTTGAAAGGGATTTGAAATGAAGGCAAACTTTTTTTTACAAAAGAAATGACATAAATTGTTACTTTGTTGACAAAGGTTTACTATGGAAAAAAGTGATATTCACAAAATTTACCATTTAACTCACCAAATTAGCCTATGAATTATTTGTACACAAAATCCATCCTCCTTTCTTTCCTCCAGAAGAGTGTGATCACTCTGTTGTACTGAGTGTATTATTTTGTTTTATATTAATCCGCAGTTTCTAGTTCTTACAAATTCAATTCAATTAATCCAATCAAAGGACGCGAAAATGCTGACGCCATTGTACACGCCCGCTAGATGGCCCCGGTGACAACAACTCGAAATCTGATTGGTTAGTGTAATGATTTAACTGCCGGTTATCTTAAGCTGTGGCGCCAGCGCTGCTCGTTCTGAAGGCCTTGAGGCAGATTTCTTTGATCCTGGCAACACATGTTGTCAGCCTCTGGCTAAAATATGATTGGATAAATGCTCTATTATAAATATACGCTACTGGAAGCAGCGAAACAAAGAAAAAAGCTATGAAATGAAGAGAATAGATTATTATGGGATTCATTTAATACAAATTCATGGGAAAATATATTAATTAGTGTTTAGATAGTGTTTAGGCCAGCAGAGAAAGCTTTGCTGGCCCTGACGGCCCACCACTGATATAATGTATAATGAGTAATGATGCTTAATAGAAGATGCTGCATAAAGAACAATCTCATAATTAACCTTTTGCCAAAATCTGGCCCAAACAAAAAAAACATGGAAAGGAAAAATCTTTTCCAATGTTGCTCAGTGGCTTCAAACTTCTTTCTATTGTATAGTAATGATGTACAAGAACTTCACTGTGACAATACTTCTTTAACCCTGTAAGAAATGTGGTTGAAAAATTACAACATCATTTTTAGCTCTCCCAAAAACACATCTGCAATTTTTTTTAATTTTGAAAAACCACATTTACATAGTCAATGGATCCTATTGTTTAGCCTTGCAATGGATAGTAAATTTGTTTATAGGTCTCTGTATAAGGCCATGAGCTCTTACAATCTGCAAACTTTGCCGGGTCTCTAACCCAGGTCTTTGGCATAGGTCTTTGACAGAAGAGTAGGGGCGCAACCCAAGGACGAAACGCAACAGGGAGGAGGAGCTGGCAGAAATGGAATTTATTGATAAACAAAATGTAAGCCAGGTTAAAAAAAATTATTCATATTAAATTAAATTGGATATAGTGTTCTATTAGAAATAATATAATAAGCAATCTCAATACTAATGCAAACATTTGTGCGCTACTCCTTTAAGAGCTGCATGGCAAAAAGTGCCTTAACCAATTAGGAGCAAGGTCAAGTACAGAGATTTTAGAGCGGAGATATGAGCATTGAAAGAAAGGAGATAAAGAGCTTTAAAAAAAGTGATTTTATATTTTGGGGTTTGGAATTTAAATTGAAGATAAACCGAGATCGAATTGGTAGTTGTTTTTGTGATGTTGTTATTTGTAATTTCTCCTGTAAATTGTGAATTAGTTCGTAGTTCCACAAAGAAAGTTTATTGTGCTGGTAGAACTGAATTCAACAGCCGGACATCTTGATGGCGAGCCACCCGCGCAACCATTAATGATTGAACAGACATTTTTTCCGCAACGACAACAGTGCATAGGACGACGAATTGGATTGACTTCTATTAATTTAATTCTGTGTTTCTGTCTTGGATTGCAGAAGGTTCGATGGTTTTCATCTATAGAACTATTTTCCTATTTTTTCAATGGTTTTTTTCCATATACTCAACGGTAGGACCGATCCATTGAAATTTTATTGAAACCAGTGAACTTTTCAAATTCAAAATTTTGTTTCCATTGATTTATACTTGTATACTTTTAAGCTGCTTAATGTGAAGAGTATAGAGTAACAATTGATGTAGTTGGATGACTTTGAATTGTGTTAAAAGTGTTTTCACTGATTGTAAATTATAATTGAGTCATAAACAACTAACCGTCAAAAGTAGCTATAGTCAGTAGGGAATACCTACTCCTTAAAAAATAAAATAGGACAAACACCAAATAGTAAAACAACCTAGAATCTTAGCAAATTGATTTTTATTGATCATAAATCAATAAAAAGTAAATTAGGAAAGCCAGGTTGTATAAGAATAAAACTAAACACAGAAGACTTTAAAACTAGTGGAAGACAAAATACACAGAGAACTTTTTTCAAAGTGTTCAATATTTAAGTTTGTTTTTTTGTATACATTTTGTATATTCTCTTGCTGTATTGAGTTATTGTTGATGCTCAATTGTTTCTGTTTTGTTACTTTTCCTCTTGAAAACTTAATATAAACATATCCGGAAATGTAACTTTCAAGGTCTATGTTTTACTTGATCCCTTTTTTAGTGTTTGGAGGGTAAGCGCTACAAAAACTTGACAAAAACCAAACGGAACAGGATATAAAAAATGAAATGCTCAGTGAAAAAATAAATCTTAACAAAACGAGAAACAAAACAACAGGGAAACCTCCCAGAACAAACTAACGAAACCCGAACGACAAATAACCACGACTAGACTAGACAAGACAAGGTAAGGCTGACCAAGACAATGAGACAAAACATACCAAAAGCTGTCACATCAAAAGAAATGTTGCAGCGCTCCTTAAAAACACAAAACAGGCTGCGCGCAGCCGATAATCAGACTTTAGGCCGCAGTGTGAAACGCAGCTAAAAGCAACTCGGACGATAAATGGGAGGACAGAACCAAAACCAACATTAAAGCTGCAAGCAGCGATAAGCGAGACCTTGCACCGGTGCCATCCCCACCCAGCGCCACTGCCACCCATGACTGCTAGCACCAACCAGTGCCACAGCCACTTTTTGGCTTTAATAGCAGTGATTTGTGGGCAAAAGCATAGTTTAATCAGTGTAAAAAAAGCCACTTCCTGTGTAAAACACACCAATTCCTGTTGACTGCAGGTGGCGCTACAACCGTAATTGAGTAATACCCTGTAGATGTGTCTGGCTATGATTTTTATCAAATGTGTGAAAGATGGGTCCGATCAGGCCTGAGAAAAAACGCCTTTATCTTTATCGAAAACTGCAAAACTTTGGCAGCCTGCCACGGTCATGTTCTTGCACGAAAACTCAAACGCTTCGCAACTTAACATCGCAAAAATAATAAAAATCCAGATTTAATTAAAAATAAATAATCGCCTGTTGGGATTAGAGGTTCGCGCCAAGAGACTTTTTTTATGAATTAAAGTTTTCTATAGACCTACCAAATGTGGTACATGTACGTTAACCGTAGTGCCCTGGGCAAGTTTAGATGGCGCTATGGAGCCATTTTGCCCCGCCTAATTTTAAAACTCCTAATAGACATGAATTTCGCACATTAGTGCTCGGTCCCTAACAAACAACAATGACACCTACAGGGGGGAGACACCCCAAAACACAACATAGTCATGCGTGAGTTGTGACACTTTACTGGAAGAGCATGTCCTTGTTTTACTAGAAAGCATATTTCAATACTGAAATAAGTAAAACCCATTATATATTTTTTTCCGTGTTTGTTAGAATATCTAGTTCATGTAAATACTTGGTTATTGTGGAATTCATGCACAAGTTTTTGGCTTATGTCTTTGTTGTAATATTTCAATGTTAGGAGAGAATGGCAGTCAAAACAGCATGTACACCTTGCATTACATGGAGACATTGTACCTCTCAAATGTTCACATTATAGGAGAAATACTTACATAAATATAATGTGTTTGATGATTCACAATTTTTAAATATGTTGTTTGTTATACATTTCAGTTTAGACCAGATTTAATTCATTCTAAATGAATTCAGTAACAGTATTTAAATTGTAATTTGTTTGCACAAATAACTGTTTGTTACAAGGCAGACATTGTTTGTGGAATGCTTTGGAGGATAGTTATTCAAGGATAGGTGTGAATGTTCAGAAATATAGGTGATTACATGGTGCATTGTTCAGGGACAGGTGTTAATGTTCTGGAATATGGGGATGCAAGAAGTCTGGGGGTTTGTATTTTACTTTCTTACATGTGTTGTTTACTTAAATGTGTGACTTCAATAGAATGCATCACATAAATAGGATTCATTTGCATTTAAATTGTTTATACTTGAGCACAGTTTAACTCTTACACCTATTATTGGCATTTCAGAAAGACACCAGCAAGACAAGATTCCTGCAGTGTTTTTGATGTAATTGATACTGTCCAAAATAAAGAGAGTGACATTGACATGGAATCTGACATTAGTGATTCGAGTGATGAGGAGGAGTTTGAAAATATCAAACTATATTGAGAATATATTTGTGGAGGAAGAGAATCAGCCAATATTTAATTACTCATCTAATTTATAATAAATCATAATTCATAAAAATGTCTGCTGGGCGATTATTATTATTAATTATATTTACTGTGATAGTGCTTTGTAAGCAATCCACATTCTAAATGAACCCTAAGTTGTATTAATTTGTTCTGACAGTGGGTGCAAATGCTGAATTTCTGCTCCCAACTAGGCTCATTGTTGCAATATTGCAACCTTTTCCTAAAAACTTACTAAAACATAATTTTTTAAAAAGACATTGATTATCTGTATCAGAGGCCTCCTATAACAACATCAGACAGGTTAAAAAATATGTTGGGGCATTTTTTCTATATTTGGGTCTTACAGGGTTAAATGTGTATATCTATAACAGTGACTACAAGTCACACACAAAGATGTAAGAAACATCTTCAATTACAAAACACATGGAAAAACCAGAGAAACACACACTCAGCATGGACTTAAAACAGAACAAATGAACTCAAGAACACAAGGACTACATATACCATACCAATAGAAGGACTACTTGTTAATTAATAGACAACAGGTAAACTTAATGACACTAACAAGGAAAAATTGGTTATGAAAAAAACACCAATGAAAACTAAAACAGAACATACATGTTACAATGCCTTTATTCTTATACTATTCTACTTTTCTACTCTATTCTACTATTCAACTGTGCTTCAACCCATTCTCATTATTTTAACTTTATTCTCAAAACATGTTTTACTTTTTAATACTTTTATATTGTTTTTAATTTATTATTTTATGATAACAAATTGTTGTCATACTTTAGGCATGTGGGCATCAGTCTTAAAATGCTCAAACAAGCTGTTTCCAGTAATAGTAGCAGCATTTTTGTATTTTCTCATCTAGACCTTGTTTTCTATGCATCCTAAACGGGTAACTGCATGGTGGCTGCTTTTATCTATTTTTGACCTGTTGTAGTTATTATTTTAAAAAGTTTTGCTAGCAACAGACTTTCAAAAGCCAACAGCTGCAAGATTTTTATAAAACAAGTTGAGTTTAAGTTCATAAATAGACATTATTTTATTATTTATGTGCCTTCAAGTTGTTTTCAATATGACATACTTTCCTAGAAGAAATTCTAGAACAATGTGGTCATTCATTTAGAATTGGGATCTTTCAAACGTCAAAAATGACACAAAAGCAGCATAAACACAGAATCACTAAATTTGCCCATATGTCACATTTATAAATACTAAAACTTGAATAACTTATCTTTTTGGTCTTTTGCATCTTATTTAAAGCCAGAAAGCCCTGTCTCTATTCATGATAAATCAAAACCTACTAATACAACATAATTATTTTAACATACAAAAGACGAAACATAGAAATGCATTTTTGCTTTGCTATTGCAAAGTGGTTTGACATAGATGTTTCCCAGTGTTAAAATGAGGGCTGCTGTACAAGAAATAAATAAAAATGAGCATAATTGGCACATTTACATATGGCTTTATTGATGTTGACAGAAAACTTTTGGTATGCAGTTATTATTTAAAGAATAGCAGAATAGCAAAAAATTGAAAGACAAGTAGGGCTTACCATTACTGGGAGGCATATTTTGTAATAATAAGAAATATTGAAATAACCGTTTGCTACACAAGACAACTAAGCTATTGCTACACAAGACAACTGTCTCTAGTACAGCTAAAATGGTTAAGGGCTACACTAGAATACAAGTACTGTTTGTTTTGGTTTAGAAAGAAAGTGGTTTGACATAGATGTTTCCCAGTGGTACAGGAACTAATCTTTATAACTCTAGGTTCATCACAACTCTTCTGTTTTCTGAAGTTGATGGTATTTGTGGGTTGACAAGCAGAATAAGGTACAATCTTGCCAATTAGCAGCAGGTCTGTAAGAAAGCAGGATCTAAAAAATACAAAAGTCCAACAACTGAGTTTATTTTACACTTTCAGGGACATTTTTATGTAAAAAAAAAAGTATAGCACCATACATTAAACAAAATAACTCATGCATTGTACATGGCCCCACTTGACTGGCTATCGTACAGCTTCTGTGACAGTTGACAAGTGCTTATAGACTGCTGTGCAAAATTAGATCAACTTTAAATAAGCATCTTGCTTATTAAGCAATTATTTTATGACACAGGGCTATTGCCCTGCTTAGTAGAGCCGTGGATCCCTTTTGCAATTATGCTTTGTGATATTATGCAGATATACAATTGGCAATTATGAGAGGATCTTTTAACTGTTGTGATTATTTGATCAGTCTAAAAATATATCAAAAACATTACTGTGGGAAATAGATTTTCCCATCAGCCTTCACAACAATATGAGTTTTGATGGAGACTGCCTTTAAATGTTATGTGTGTGATGTCCCACCATCTCCTAATGTTGAGTTTAAAGGGAATGAAACATCTGTTTCTTTAATGTTGCATGTGAACAGCTTGCAGACTCTTTAAAGAAGCAACATAGCATGTAGCATCTTCTGTCTGATTCATCTGATGCACACTTATTTGCTCTTTATCTGTGACAGTGACATCAAGCTAGTCCGCATTCGTTTAACTGAGATGAAATGGCAGCTCAGGTTCTCATCCCTGCATGTCACTTGTGAAGAGCGTCATCATTTATACTGCTACATAATATTGTAAATTCCAGTTCACCACACAGGGCTACAGTGTCATTACAAGCACTCAGTCTATGTAAATCGGGTGTAAGCCATCTGTTTTTATTGCTCACCAGTTAAAAAAACATGAGTTTGAACAAATGTTGCAGTATGAGTCGTGTGCCAAAGTTTAATAGGTTAGGGATTTGCTGTTCACGTATTCTGCATTTCTGAAATTGCATCTAGGATGCACAGGAAAAACAAGTACTAAATACATTTCTTTTAATTGAAACTAACATATTTCCTCATACTTTAAGAATGCAATCTTACAATGCATCGTTACACAAGCAATGTGAAAATTACAGTGTCTAACATTCCAAATCCAGCAGTCACATTTATGATTTATGAATTGTTATTTGTTGAGGCACTGCAAAACTGAAAATGTTAAAATAAACTTAAAATATTGTTAAATTTGGTAATGTATGTTCAGTGTCAGGTAACCTTGAAAATTCTAGCCTTCACCAGCATAATTATCCATACTGGTAAATGTTTAGTGCTGGTTCAGTACTTGTATTGTTGATCTTGGAATTTTTTACCATTTTTTAATGTTTTTTCCTGTTGGCACTTAATTTCCCCAAACTAACTTATAGTATCTATACAATAAAAGATAAATGATCACTTAAATCTGATAATTTGAATGTTATCTTAGAGTCAACATTGATTAAGGCTTAAAATTATAATATTCACTGACCTGAACTCCCAGAACTGGAGGTTTTGTGTCTTAACCCTTACACAAGAAATGAATTACATGGAGTGAATGCACAAGGTGTGACATGAGCCACTGAAGCTGAATACATTTGCATGTGGAATCATATCCATCAAGTAGGCCACACTGCTGCGCTTCTTTCATTCAGTCCCGGTCGCCTAGGTAATGGACAATAATTGTGTTGCGCCTTTTGTCACAATGCCACCAAGCTCTGCAGCCAGTCAGGCAGAGCAGCTTTATTGAGGTCCTATCTGAACAGGAAACTGGACAGCTGGGGCAGAAATATTGCAGTCAAACTCAGTGGTAGAAAATGGTAATGTAACCCAAGCCTTCTGTTTCTTTGTCTTTTTCATTTCAAAACTGCCACAGACTCGAGACATTCAGAACACGTTTCTTGTTCTTTTAATCTTCTCTGATGAGTCATTTTGCATTCATTATAATACATTGTATATAGATCCCACGCTGTCAAAGCATTATTTCCCTAATTGCCCTGTCTCATGCTTTGCTTACCTTTGGGTATTCATCCGGAATGCCATCCTGACCTTTTTACACTTAGATGCCCAGTAGTGTCCAGGATTGGTAGTCCTTGTGAGTTTTCAGAAGATAAAGTTGTATGCTCTGCTATTGAGGAGACTTGTCATAGTGTCCAGTCACTGTACCATGAAATAGAACTTGTAGAGCAATGAGAGAGCAGTGAAATTCAAGTGCAAGGCAGAATGGCCCCACAATGGTTCAAAATAGTTGCGTAGTAGATCAGTCTAATTTTGCTGAACGAGTGAGATAACAACTCTGAAAGCTATCATTCCCAAAAGTATACCATGAGCCAGAATACATGCCCAGAATGTAAAATACGTAAAACAACTTGGTATGCTTGGTTAGAAAATATATTTCATGTCACTTGTACAATAGATTGTGCCAATACCCAAGAATGAAAGCTTTACAATACAAAATACAAATAAAATATATTGGAAATATTTTAAAAATATAATAAAAAAAGAAAACTGAAAACTGAAACATTGTCAAACATGTATAACAGAGAAAATGTTTTTATCAATTTGGACCATTTAAATAAATGGACATAAAACAAACACCAGTGTTTGTGTAAGCCTCATAAGTTGTGGTCTTGTAACGATAGGCCAGCAGGGGGAGCCCAAGTTTCCAGGTCTGTCTCTGGGCTCCGTCTGCTTCCTGGTTCGTGACTTCCTGTTTGCTAGGTATAAAAGCTCAGGCTAGCAAACAGGAAGTCGCAATGTGTTGAATTACCTTAAGTTCTGTTGTGCCTTTTGGATGTGTTTGGCTTCTTCGTGGTTTTGTATTCTTCATGGTTTCGTATTCTTCATGGTTTTTGTGTTCTTTGTGATTTTTTTGGTGTTTTTGCTCTTTGTGGTTTTTTGGACTTTGGACTTGTTCTTGGATTTTGATGTCTTGCTGCCTGCCCTGACCTTTGCCCGTATTTTGGATTATTGTGTTTGGATTTGCCCTTCTGTTTGCCTGTCTACTTTGCAATTATGCCTCAAGTTTAATAAAATGAAGAAAACCCTGCATTTGGGTCCGACTCCCATTTGCAAACTGCAAATGCAGTTTGTGACAGGTCTGTAAGAGGGCAATGTGTTCAGACTGTCTAGTGGACGAAGCACTGCTTTACATGGTAGGTAGTCAATTAACATGGTAGGTGATAGGCATTGTATTAAGCAAGATATGAAAAAAACAGGTCTTGAGAAGTCTTGAGAAATAAGAAGTCTTGAGGTCTGTAATTAGATCATTATGCAAAAAGCAATATTAACTATTTTCAAAAGGTAAATTAAATGCCAAAAGTTTTCCAATCAAACCAACAGGGTGACAGTGGCAAGGAAACTCCAATGATGTATAGATGGAAAACATATGCCTCAGCTGAGAGGGCTAGGTTAATAAAATATAAAATTAAAGTAATAAAGTTTTGAAATTCTGGGTATTATCAACTGGCTGGAGTTTTCTGGTTGCTGTGAATGCGAAGGACTGTAATAAGTGAGCAGCTCGCTCAGGTACTGAGAAGCTAAACCATTCAGGGCCTTGTATGTTATCAGCAGAATTTTGATGTTTATATGATGTTTGATAGGCAGCTAGTGCAGAGTTGACAGCTCCAGGCTAATATGATCATACTTGTTTGTTCTCATTAGAACTCTGGCTGCTGTATTTAAAACCCATTGGAGTTTTTGTATTAAACATGCAGGGCAGCCACCCAGTAAAGCATTGCATAATCAAGTCTTGGTGTATTGATGATAAGTCTTTATGATAAATGTATTAATACATTTGGCATGTTTGGCATAGAGAGCATAAATTTTATTTATTGTGAATATAAACTATATCTAGGTACTAATATGTTTTCTTCTATATAAAATGAGGGCTGCTGTACAATAAATAAATAAAAATTAGCATAATTGGCACATTTACATATGGCTTTATTGATGTTGACAAAAACTTTTGGTATGCACATATTATTTAAAGAATAGCAGAATAGCAAAAAATTGAAAGACAAGTAGGGCTTACCATTACTGGGAGGCATATTTTGTAATAATAAAAAATATTGAAATAACCGTATTTCAACAAACAAATAATCATTTTTTGACCATTTTGGGTGTGGAAGATTGGAATTCAATTCAATGAATGGTCATTAAAATGTCAAAGCTGAATCTGCTTACAGTTTATTTTTTCCACTTTTTTTTCAATTTCAATCCATTAAACATAATCCATTAAATGTATTTGTATTCAGTAATTGGCTGCAGTGGGGTGGATAAGGGATGGGGGTTAGCGTGGTGTGGCGGCGCTTGCACAGCTAATTTGCTGCCATTGGACACATGCACTTAACTTGCTTTCTTTATGAGGCGATAAGACCAGAACAAGGATTTTGAAATGAGCTGGCTATGCAGAACAGATTCTCTCTGATTTTTATAATGCATACCAATGAATTTGGCAAGGCAACAGAGAGTCTTTGAACTATCAGACATTTGATCCTGATAGTTCCAAAAGCCAGTAATTCACTATACAAAACACACTGGTACCAACAAACTATGTATAGGCTTGTTGCAAATGCAAGAACTTGTATTTGATGTTTTTTGTTGACTTATTTTATGTTGCTATTTGTCTAATATGGATGCCTTCTAAAGGACAAATTAGCAGCAAAAAATGCAAATGATGGAGTTTGATGGAGTATTAATTAATTACTGTATTAATCATGCGTATTAATAATGGATACATGAAACTATGTGCTTTCACATTACTATGGAATTAGTAAGGAACAATGCATTGTAGGGATGCAATTTAGCATGAAAGCTTTTGTTAGATGTGACAGCACAGTGCTCACCATTCAGAGTAGGCGATTTAAGAACAAGAGGGTGCTGACTTTTGTCTTCTGCTTAGTCCACCAGAAATCATTAATCCACTGGAAGCTGAAAGAGTTTTTATTGGTTATGTATTACAGTCATTCCAAAATGAAGGGATGCAAAAATCTCTGCCCACATCCTGTCTGCTGCAGTACCTGCCATAACTATTAGCTTTTTGTTAAATGTGAAATTAACTTCAAAGATACTGAGGGATTTTTAATACAGAGTCATGATTAATACTTTATTTTGCTAGGACTAGTTTCATGTGTGACCAGAAAATTAGATTTAAAGAGGCCAAACAGAGGCATAAAAAATAATTTATCAGAAGAATAAATAAAACAATGTATAACAGTTTAAAATAAAAAAAAGCTAATTTGAGGTACGTGTGAGCATAGCTTTTACCTTGAACATATTACAGGGAAGGCCCATCTATAAAGACATTTGTTCATTTCCTGAAACATTACATCATCCTCAGGTCAACTTT
The DNA here is from genome assembly GCA_036877545.1 of Yasuhikotakia modesta. Taxonomy (NCBI): domain Eukaryota; kingdom Metazoa; phylum Chordata; class Actinopteri; order Cypriniformes; family Botiidae; genus Yasuhikotakia; species Yasuhikotakia modesta. Next base: position 30,343 of record JBAJNP010000676.1, on the reverse strand, counting down.
TTGATGAAAGTTTAGACAAAATACAACTTCCTTTTTAGTTTCTTTTCAGTCTCTTGCATTGGTTTATAAATTGTGCTCTCATGCATACCAACAACCCTAACAAGGTGTGCTGTGCTCATGTACTTCAGTGGAGTACAGCATTTTTCCGACCCTGAATAGCAAAGAACAGAAGGTCACCCAAAAGGTCCAAATAAAAAGAAAATAGTGTCACTTATTGCATTCTTCTTTGAACGTCAGTTTTATTCTGATGGGCAATCTCTCAGGTTACATATGTAACCATGTAGCCTGAGAAAGAGAGTTTAAGGCAGCCCGGTTGGAGACTGCAGAGATGATGGCCTACTAATTGAGAGATAGCCTGCAAGCGTCTCATCAATAGGAGGCATCTCCACATACCCGTTCTGCAGATGAACTCTCCCTCTGACCCGGTAGACCACCCAGAAGAACCATGTCCTTAGCTTCCTTGCTAAGTTCACCTGCAAACCCCCAAGTCAAGTTTTTGCTGTGCTTAAGCAGCAGGACCTGCTCCACAGGGCATCCACCTGGACTCACCCCAGCAGACAACCAGATGGGAGTGGATCATGATCTTCACCCACGCAAACAATGCATAGATCATGTGTGTCCTCAGGTGTCAGAAACCTCTGACGTGGAGGAACACATTTTCGAAAAGTTCTTGCAGGGTCCATTAGCACTTCAACACAGGAAAGACAAACAACTTCTGAGACATAAAAAAGCTGATGACACGATCCACAGGTACCATAATGTACTTGCAGATGCACCTGATGCACATTAAACTCATTACATTACATTGGCATTAGATTCCATGAGGCATTCCCCATAGCATCAAACCAGATGGAGTGTAGATTTCTCAAAAGAGAACCTAAACATTTGACATGAAGTGTAAATTTGAGAGGATTTTCAACTCAACATTTAAAACCACAACATTTGGAGAACCTTTTTATTCTGAAAGCAAATAAAAGAATATCATCTAATATCATCTTTTCCGGTCTGCCAATTTTATTTGTAGATTAGAAATAATGGCACATCAGCTGCTGCAGTATTTCAGTTGACTTGCTTATGACAACCTTCATCTATCTTGCTTTTCTCTGTGTGTATATATACCTCAGCATTTTATAACATAACTGTTATTATCCCACCAATGTCTCTGGCATGCCAGATAACACTGTGTAACTTAACAATCATCTTTATGTTTAAAAATGACATTTACAGTATTTGTAGTGTTTACACATGGACAATTTGTGAAATAATGTATATGCAGTGCATTCAAATGTTATTTTAAATGTCCATGGTTTAGTCATATCCAGCCTGCTTTAACAGCTTCAGATTTATATAATCAGTTTGTTTAGGGGAATGCAAACTTCTGCTGCTCACACAGCTTGATTTAAGGCGACAGAAAAACAGTGTAATTTTCTTTGAGCAACAACTCTCCTGGAACCTCAGGAAAATACTGATTAGAATTTATTTGTGTCAAGTCATTGGCAATTAATCATTGGAAACATTTGAACAGCCGCTTTGGAGCACATGGCTTTGTTTTTCCATAGCAGCTTATGAGAGGCGGCTAACAGCGAGAATGTCAAGAATAAGATTTATAGACCACGCAAAATGAAAGCAACCAAAGAACAAATAATGTTCTACCCATCTGGTGACTACACTACCGAGGAAATTATATGAATTGAAACAAGTTACAATGCTAGTTGTGGATGACTGAAAGTTAGTAATGCACTTATACCTCTCTTATAATCTCTTATACCTGACAGCTAGAATTTAATGTGTATACAGTTTGTGTGTAAATAAAATAAAATAATCATTTATATATAATAAAAGTTGATAATAACCACAGATTCTGCACTTTGTAGTACTTATAAATATAAAAAGTAAAGTATATATATATATACTGTATAACATATATGTACTTTATAAATTCTCTGCAATAATTGCATGGGTTCATGTGGTCTGTAAACTGACTGATAGTTGATCTTTGGAACATCCCAATGCATGCCATTGTTATAGCACCTGAAGTAAAGTAAATATGAAGTATTTATAATGCATCATACGTATTTGATGCATGAGGTCCTCGTACAGGTCTGGGAAAGCTAAGACATAATAGACACATTCATTAATCACTGAACAGAGCTCACGGAGATCATTGCAATCAAGAACACTTAATACTATTCCGTTTCTCAGGGGCCTAAATATTTGAACAGCATACTTCATTTAATTCTTGTTATCACTCAGCAGCTGAGTGTGTAATATAGATGTGGACATCATTACCTGTATATTTTAAGTTGCTTATGAAGAACAGGGAAACTAAATGTACCAGTTAACAAGTTATTGGATTCATGATGATAAATAGTAACATTGTAATGTAAGAAATGACTCTTTCTGAAGAGAGGAGTGTCTGCTCTGATGCTCTGTCAGTTGATGCACTGACAATATTTATGTAGTATTTAACTAGGGGTCTGATTTCAAAATGGCCTTGTTGTTTTGTTATCGATCAATAAATGTGGTTTATTAAATATATACACAATGAGCTACAAATTAAGGAACAATGAACTCTTATGTCAAAACAAATTTGAATCCCTGTTTCATGTTCTCTACAATCTATGACTTATTCGCAAAAACTGTTTTAGGGGACGAGAGTGATGTCATAATTGTGATCAAGCGATGAGTAAATGAAATTAAATGGTACATGCAACCTGCATTGATGAACAGACTTAAACAAAGATTCCAGAATACTAGAAATGTAATCTAAGGGTTTTAGGCATGGACAGCCAGACATGGAAACACGCAACATCACACTACAATCACAGACAAACTAACTCAAACAGGAAACTTATATTATTAATTACATGATGAATCAAACATAAACGAGATACAGGTGATACAAATCAAAACAAGGACAGAAACTCCAAATAAGGACAGACATGGAACAAACCAACAAGACAAGTGTTACAACTGTTCAGTAGAAAAATGTGTATTAACACCCCATGTCTCTGGTCCTTGCCTTTCCATAAGGCTCAGAAATTTCTTAAATTGTGCCTTCTATGCACTAAAAATGGCCCAGCTGAAGCCCTTTACCACCTAAGTTGCCTCAAAGTTTGTCAAAACCTTTTCCAGGCCATCCAGTAATATTTTTCCATATCCTCCAACAATCTAGTTTTTTTGGATTCTTACTTTCAGTCTCTAAAATGCCAGTGTCTGTCAGCAAAATCAGAAGATTATCTCTATTCATCCATGGGTTTGAGCATTAGGTAGTGACAGAACATACATGATTGAAGATTTAAGCCCCTGAAATTAGCTTTTTTGCAGGGTGGCGGGCATAAGAGATGCTGGATATCTAATGCATGTTAACACTGCTAATGGCAAGTAAAGTTATGAGACATGTTTTGTTTCAGGAATAAGTGAAATGTTAACTTACTTCTCTTAAAGCAAAATTATTCTATTTCAGCAAAATTGCTTTTGATATTAACCTTTGGATTTGAGGGAAATCATGGTGTAACAATTTCATTTTTCATTTTTTTAGTCTTCATTTGATATTGGTTTGAAACAATCTTACAAATAGTGTTCATTTGCTCCAGGAGATCTGAAGTAAAAAAAAAACAAGCTGGAGTGTCAATAAACTCAATTGAATTTTCTTTTTTCTGACATTCTGCCAGTAATGCAACAGCAGCTTCCCCCACTCATTACACACCCATTTATTGCTTTAAATACACTGTGCTGATAAGCAGACTAAATTCTGTGCCGAAAGCATAATTAATATATTAGTATAATTCATGGGGATGAGCCAACTTAACCTTCATCCAGCAGAACCAAAGCATGTTTAGAAAAGACAGGAAGAGAAAACAGGAAATGTAGGACTTGTTTAAAAATGACGGCTAACAGCTACAGTATGTGACTTTGTCAGGGGCATCGCTGTGGAAACAGAGCGAACCAGACCAACACATTTCAGTGTGGGTTCAGTGTGCTGCATCCTCTTTCTCTTTCTGAGACACATGGATGACCCACATTTCCACTCTGTTATCTTTAAATGCTTCCCAGTGGTCCTGAGGCTGATTACATTTTATGGCATCATTGCTGAGCTTGAGATGATAAAGATGGTTCAGGCAATTTGACTTTCAAATAGGATTGGGGAAACTTGCTTCAGCTCGGAAGCCATATGTCTTTGGTGTTTTGCCGACCCTGTAAATTTGGCCATGAATAACAACAATATAAAACCTTGACTGTTTTACTTTAAAAATGGTGCATGTTTTTAATATCTGTTATCTTAAATGGGACAAGTAATGGGATTTATTTTGACTTCCTGCAGCTTGTAAAATGCAAATGTTCTTCACATGCAAAAACTCCAAATGCTCCATTAAGCTCCTGCTGTTATCATACCATACTCTTTTTTAGTTAATTAGATAGCTCTATCATTGTAGTTAATTAGCACTATGTCATTTTAGTTAATTACCTAGCACTATTATTAGGATATACTGCTTAAACAACTAACAGAGAATCATATTTGTTATATCATATTTTTGGCTACAGTACAGGATGATGTATTATGACAATTAGACAGGATGCATAAGACAAATGCATTTAAACATATGTACTTCTCTGCATATTATTTGCATACAATTTGCAATGTAGCTTAAAGAGGCTCTGAGGCTTAGATAAAGCATAAATGAGAAGGACAGTTGATTTTATGCAATTACATGCAATATTTATCATAAACCATGTATTAAAACTAAAAGTTGTTGTAGCTGGCAGAGTATAGTGCCAGAAATGGCAAGGTAAATTGTAAAGAATATACAAATTGCTTTTCATAAAAGAATTTGGCACATGCAATAATGTAAATTAAGATATTGTCTGGTCAATTTATTAATGACATAAAGGGTTATAGAGAATGAGTATGGAGATTATTTTCATGTTTATTTATTAAGCATTTTTTCCACTCTGTTCTGTCTTTTAGAACTTAACATTGATTTATGTGGCTGAATTTCTGATCAGGTTGCACAAACTGCCTTGGTTTTGCATGACATAAATTGCTTCAATAAATCTGTCAGTCATTATTAGTGTGTTGTCAAGCTAATATTACCATTACTTTCACAACATTTTATGTGACAATGTTTCTCAGAAAAAAATTCTTTTTGTTTGACTCTAAATATTCTGTGGAAGTTCCACTCTGTGTTTATTACGTATTTACTGTAACAGATTTATTTCATTATGCTTCATACAGATTTTGCTACTCTATTCATTCTGTTACCATGTTTAAATCCATTGTACTCCATTGTACATCATCCATTGTACACTGTTTCAGTCATTTCCACAGATTTTACCTAGGAATCAGCACCAGCACAAAGTCTTTCTGATATCAGGTTGTAAAGGAATATAGCTGATAGCTTATACTAAATGAAAAGCAAAAATAAATAATTAGCATTAGTGTAGTTAATCAGTACAAACTCAGCAGCATCTATAGAACTTGTCCATATCTTCCAAGAAGCATTTTAAAGTATCTTTTTCCACTAACAAAGCACAGATAATATTTTAGTACACATTTAGCAACACTGTTAAAAGTAGTTCACATTTAGGAAATGCCCTGTAGTTGCTAATGAGGCCTTCGCCTATGTGTGACTGCATTAAGGGTTAAGGTGGCATTTATGGCATTTATGGTGGCATTTATGGCATTAAGGGACCATAAATGCCACCTTTCCATTATTACTGATGGTAAAGGCCTATTGCATTTTCCAAGTAAATTCCAATAGTGTTAATAATGGCACTTTTTACTGGCGCAAAACCTCCATATGTGGTCTTAACATGTCTTAACATGTGGCTTACAGAACACTTATCTAAAGCTGAACAGGACTGAGACATCAAAAGAAGAGCTGGCTGAAAAGAAAACTTTACACTTACTGTATGCATATGGATGTTCTATAGTACATTTAAATTTAATTCATGAATTTGGCAACACTTTTAACCAATGCATCTTTACCCTGTATTCAGCATAAACACAAGTTCATCAGTATACTTTATTTGCTTGAATGGAAATTGAACCCACAACCCTTTGCACTGCTAATATAGTGTTCCACCAGTTAAGCTACAGGAACACAAGAGTAAACATACAAGTTTAAAGTTCCTTCCTTATAATAGGAACTAATTTGATGCAAGTACAATAATCATTTTTCAGTGTTTTGCCTTAATTTCTTCTGTGAAAATTTTGTCCACCATGACATAGTCACAACGAATCATGAGATAATCAGCAGATAATTAGATATGAGAAGCAGGATTTTGAAGCAATAAGAGTATGGGAGTATTCAGCATGCTGCCATAAAAATAGAAACCAAATAATCAACAGAATATCCTGTTGCTTACTGTGCTGATGGCTAGTAAGCACAAAAGCTTCATCGTTATCATGTTTTCAGTATTCCTCTGAAAATAACGTTGCAATGAAATCTAAAGTTTGAAGTCTGTTTACAAATTGCCGCATGCTGTTTTACAGAAAGTTTACTTTTATAACTCTAATGAACATATATGATACTGCCTTGGACTGCCTTTAACTTTTAAATGAAAACCAGAAGTTATATTCAAGAAATCATCTACAATACGTCCATATGCAACAAATTGGTAAATTAAAACAAATGGCATGAGTGCAACAAAGGTGCTGCTTTATAATAGTGAAGTAAAGAGTGAAGTGCTTATGGATTTTGTGTAAATGCCTTGAAATTGCATCCATGTATGGACTTTTGCTGAATATGAATGAAACAAACATCATTGTAACTCTAAACCTTGAGATTGCTAATTATGACACATTCTTTCTAGCATGTTTTAATGTGCCAACATTTTCAGTTTTGTATTGTCACAATCCATCAGTGAGACCACTTTTCAACAGTTGACTCTCAGGGAGCAACAATAGCTACTGGTAGTTTTTCAGTGATAATAAACAATCATCTTTGACTGGGTAAGTGAATGTTTTACATTCCTGTGCAATAAGTAGGTTCATTCTAAGCTTAGTGACAACTCTCTTTCAGACTTAGACATAGACAAGCCATTGTTTTCTTGATATGTGTTTAAAAACAGCTCTAAAAAAAGACATTATTGGCTTCCATGACATAATTGCAGGCCAGTGAAATGACATCTGATACAAACAATTTACATTCGTTGATCAAAGAAAACAACTGGAGAACTCTTTACCTGTCAAACACAGAGGGTTTATAAAAATGTTAAAGTGCAACTTTGAGATTTTGACAACCAGACAAAGGTTTTCGAAAGTATGTTTTAATTCACAACTGCAAATTACTATGTTGCTTCTTTCATAGTTGTAAAGAAATGGGTAATTGAATATTACATTTTAATTGTTGTTAATATTTTCATCTCGCTTACTTTGCAACAGTGGCCAATTTTTAGCCATGGAATAATTTGGATTCCAGTCAGATGATAAACAACACATTGAAAAAACTTCCATGTTCTAGATGTGCTTTTCTTTTATGTCCTTACCTTTCTATTACAGAGGAGTCATTTGTTTGATATTTCCTATCTTCCAGTCTGTTTTCCTTCTTATGTTCAGTGGTCAAGCAGTCACACATCAGCCTTGCAGGTGAGAACAGTGATTTTTTTCAGGTGACGCTTCTTGTGAGTGATGTCTGCTGTTTCCATCCTTTTTCCTGCCTTAAGCAGCGTGGCAGAAGCCTTTAAATGAGGCCTACTTTCAAGTTGTCCCAGTGTGCACATCTCTAATATGTTGAATTTTCTAACGGTCTAACAGCCATTTCGCTCCCTACTTTCCTCGAGCTGGGAGTTCTGTATGGAAGCAAAGCACCTGTCTGGATGTCTGTGCCCGAAGCTAACCACCTGGCTTATAAGCATTCACTCAGAGGCAGTTCAGAAGTGCTCAGGGCCTGCTCTTACCTCCAGTATCATCTCAGGGGAAATTGCTAGCAAAAATGAATAGAAATCTAGGTGCTGTCAAATAACAAAGGAACTAACAACAATACGGCACTTATGAGCCCTTTCATGTTTTTTTTTTTATTTCACTTACACATTTATTAACACTAATCATTAATCAAGAGTAAAAATATGGTGAACACAATATTTTCATATCATGAATAAATCAAATAATTATTAGTATACAGTAATTCTTTATTCTGAACCTTTGAACTCTGTTAAATCTTACAGGAAATAGTTTAGATAAGACTTCAGAGAGTCTTGCATTTCTTCAGAAGAGACGGTGTGTGAAAATGGTAAAGCTTTATCTCATTTTAACCTAAGTTGAACTTGCCTTACAGCCTTACTGTTTGAGATTTAATTATTAAATCAAAATGTATTAAACATTTATTCCGATGATTTCTTAATGCAGATTTCTTAATGCTGACGCATCAATAGTCCACTACGCATGAAAGAATTAAAATTGTACCAAAAGCTTTAATAAGCAAAGACATAACACAAAATAATAATACTAAATAATATAAAGCTATATAGAGAACCATTTTGTACCAATTATGTAATAAATGCTTTTCTCCTGTGCAGCCCATTCCGTCTCTCATGATAGTCCATTTCCAGGTGCACGATTTGGAGGGAAGCCAATACATCTCTTCTCGGCTGCCTAACTACTGGAAGAACAGCAGGCAATAGCATTCTTTCACCAGAAACATGTGCTGTTGGGTGGCCAGGGCATCCCTTATCTGCTGTGAGATTTGTAACATTTCACATGTAGGGTCATACATTATTTCCCCAACATCTATATTATTTACATGAGTATACGAGACTCAGTGGTGTTTGTGCCCCCAAATGTGGTGAAAATGCATTAAACTATATTGCATTTGTAAACCATGAACCTCCTATGTGCACGTCAATTATCCAAAAGTTATGTGCAGCTTTTAAAGAAACTCTCTGATCAAGTAATTTGAAAAAGCTCATACATATAAAACTGTGACATTGTGCCTGATATCTGCATGCAGTAAGTGAAGATTTATGCTAATCTGAAATTATTTAAATCAAGATCAATGCTTAATATTTAATGTTTATATTAGGTATATATAAAACATTTGATGGTTTATTCCTTTTGGCTCTTTCTTCCCTTTAGTTTCACTTTTGCCTTATTTGTGCTTTTTCAGTATGAATAACAGGCTGCCGTCCTAAGTGATGGGATGACTGTACCCTTGAAATCCAATAGCAATGAGCAACCAAATTGACACACTGTCACACTCCCCCTGTGAACTTTATGGTTTTTCCTGTTCCTTTGGTTTCTCCCATTGTTTCTTGTTCTCGTTAATTTCCCTCACCAGTGTTTGGTTATTGATCGTGTTCACCTGTTCTATTGATTTGTTTCCCCATTTAAGTTGTTCTTGTTTCTGTTTTTATGTTCGGTCCTCATTGAAACATATGTATGTATTGGTGTTCCTACGTTTTGGTTTGGATGGTTTTAATAAACCGTTTCCGGCTCTGTAGTCTTCGTTTTTCCGCGTTCTTTGTTTTAGTCACGCTTCCACCCGTGACAGAATGACCGACCATGAAAACAGAAACCGTAAGCATCTCCATCGACAACTCGGGCTCCATCACTGGCTCTGCCTTCGTTGACCTGCCCCCTGGAGTTGTCAGTCCTTCCTACCTCCTTCAACTAAGCAGGGGGTGGCCATTACGGCTGTGGCCTGGGTCTCCACTGGCTCCTCCTGCTGCAGCTCCCTCCTGGCTCTTTCCTGGCTCCTTCCGCCGAGATCTCCGCCCTGGCCAAGAGGGTCTCTCCTGGGTTCCGTCATCCTGGTTCCCTGCTGGCTCTCCCCTGGCTCCTCCCTGTTCCAAAAGGGTCTCTCCTGGGTTCCATCATCCTGGTTCCCTGCTGGCTCTTCCTTGACTCCTTCTGCCAAGATTTCCGCCCTGGTCCCTGAGGGTTTCTCCTGGCATCCTGGTTCTCTCTCTCTCCTGGGTTTCTCCTGGCTCCTCCCTGGTTCTGTGATCTCCTCCTCTGGGAGGTCCGGCCCCTGCCCAAGCCTCTCCCTGGGACTATGGGATGGGGTTTGGGGGGTAGGAGGGTAATGTCACACTACCCCTTTAAAGAAATAAAATGGCTTCTCTTCTCTTAAAGCAGAAAATGTGATGTTATATCACATAAATAGGAAACATATGAGTTTGACTCATGATTATTAAAAGATTGACTTAACATTCCCCTTGCTGTTTGCATGCTGTAACTACACATCTATAGATGCTGCAAGTTTACAGTAGATTATTATATTTGCTATAATAAAAATACATTTACTAATCATTTATGTGATAACCAAAACTGTATTGCCTGAAATGGGTTGCATGCCATAAAATCAGCATAAATTAAGAGCACAAAAATGACGCGTACATCAATGAGCTGAAACATAAATATAAGAATTAATCAGATGCATAGTGCATTTTAATCTATGGGAACCAATAAGGGCTACTGCTATTATTTTCAGAAACCATCCGTTGACAATCTAGCCTTATTAGCCTTTGTCCACCTGTCTTCCTCTCTTTTGCATCAGTGGCAACATTATTTGCTGTCTCTGTTTGCTACTTATTCAGCCTGCCAGTCTAACACATCCAAAACAGCTCCTGTGTACCAGCTCAGTGTACTCAAACTCAGGATGTTTTTAAAAATGTACCTTTCCTTTTGACCTGTGTACTCAAACTCAGGATGTTTTTAAAAATGTACCTTTCCTTTTGACGAGGAATGCCACTGGCCCCCTTGCTCTGGAAACAGACCATCAGTAATAACCGGCTTTGGGAAATCACATTTGAAAAGGTCAGGGCACAGCCAGAATGAACTTGACCTGCTGGTATAATAAACATCATGCTATTGTTTTACATTTCTATCAAGTCTGATAGGAAGGTGCAAATTTGTTGAAACCGAGTGTGTAAATATACTAAAATGCAGTGCATCTTTTTTTTTAGCTTATCACAGCTATGTCATCCATGATACTGAAATATTTTTAATGATATTCTAGCTAAATCTAAAAACGGAACTTAAGACTAAAAGACTTTTGCAGTCTGTGATAATGATGCAAGATACATGGATATCACAGTTCACAGACTCTAATGAGAATTCTCTGCCAAAATAACACAAGGTCAAAACATTCCTCAGCAAAAATCAAGGCAAGCCGCAAGTTTAGCAATTCCATACTTGTTGTGTAGTGTTGTTGTGTTGCATTAACACACCCATCCTAGCTGCTATAAATGAAGGCTGATTTTGAACTACTACACATGAATGCAAGCTAAAACTTGCCAAAACAATTAGCCAATAACAAAGTACAGCCTGAAATTTTAGTATGAGGACTGTGACACAATCTGAGTGAAATCTCCCTGTTTTTGGAACAATGATCAATACATTTCAGATTTTAATTAGTTATGCTGGATGCTTTTTAAGTGTTAGTATTCAAAACAACAAAAGTTTTCTCTGCCACACAGGGCACCTGGTTAAATCTCCTGGTGACAAATAAATAATAGGTAGCCATGTTAACATAATAATCTTAAAAGCTTTGTAGGGGTTTATATTAAAACTTGAAAGCTAATTTGTGCAATTACTTGTCAGTTACCATTCATTAAAGTATAAGCAGACTGTCTGCTTTATGTCTTCTGATATCTATTTAATATCTTGTTTTGATGTGTAACTGTAGAGATACTTATAGTTAGATTGTTTAAAGTGGACAAAATAAAGTGTAACTAGTCAAATTTAAGTTTTTTATAAAGATTGTCATCTTTATAGTGACAATCATAATTACACTTAATCAAATGATTTACAAATATTGTATGTTTCTCATTTCTAAAAAGAGAAATTCAATGTTTAAAATGTTCAATGTTTAAAAGATGTGTTATGTGAATACCAGTATCATTAAATCACTACACCATTGAGAGAAAGAAAAAAGAGCCAAAATGAAAAATATCAATGAAGCATGAAATTAATACGCAGTGCATTATTATGAACAACTGTTGAGGTCAAACTGCAGAATAAAAGATCTGCATATGCAGACTGGATTTTGATTGAAATGTAATTTTTTTAACTAAACCAGCTAATAGCTTGAAAGAACATGATGTGTCTCTTTTTTGGTGTCATTTTGGTTTGGTGATTCATTTACAAACAGAACCCCACATAACCCACAAAAATGGGCCATTTTGACAATAGTATAAAACAAGCATGAATATTATTTAAAATGTATGGCTATTTTCTGCTGAAGAATGTACTTCAGATAATTGTTATCTCCTATTGACCTCTCACACAATACTGGCTAATTAGATGAGGCTTTAAAATGAAAAGATCATTTGATTAAATGACGTTCTTTGATAAATCTTCATGCTAAATTCAGTTGCGCATGCTCTTTCGGTGACACTAAGAGAAATAAAACATTGCTAAAATAGGACACATTCATCATGTTTTTGAAGCAAAGTAAGTTCTGTATGTCCAAAACCTTGAATTCACAAAGTGTACAGATTGTATAGCTTTTTTTTATTCACTTATGTCTGGTGAAATAAGCAGTTTCAGGAAACCAGTAATCAAAAGTGTTTGAGGGACACTATTTTGATAATACCTAATATTTTATTAATACCTAACTATTTTGATAAGACAAGTCTAGTTTTATGCGAAGGGCTACCACTACTGTGAAATTTAGTGTAATTTTGTGTAGTTTAGTTTGTTAGTCATCGCTGCATTATCAGAGTATAAAACAATGAATTTGTTTAATTATGTCATTGCAGTGCAGTTCGCATAGATTATTCTAGATCTGCTCTTTTGTTGGTGTTGGTTCTCAAAAGTATAACTGAGGAACCTTCTACTACATACTACACTTGAAATAGGCCTACTGTACATGTATGTTCTGTACATATATTTTCTCTGATAAGTAATTTTAACATTGTTAAATATTTTTGCTCCCAAAAAAATACAAAACTTTTTTCACTTCTCACGTTTCTCATTCTGTCTGAAGCAGTTGACTTGTATGTTTTTCCCCTTTCCCCTTGTTTTTCCCTTAGCCATTAAACATGCAAAAATGCTTATTATTTGCATTATTAAATGCTTATTATATTTGACAGTGCTGACAGCGAAGCAATGCCTATTGGTGTAATACATGTGTTTCAGCAGGAACCAGAACTATGGTTGATGTGCAATATGAATTACATAATTTTTTAAATGTTTACTTTATATTTCATGTGATTGTGTAACTGGACCTCCTTTCAATAGTTTATTAGTAGTTTTTATAAACTAGTAATAGTTTATTTTTTTCACATACTTGTCTAGTTACTTGCTAACAGTTAAACATTAATCATCTAATTTGTAACAGAAGATTGTGTACTTGGTGTGTGTACTTTGAAGTCAAAGCATGTACACAGCTGGTAAGAACTGCAGCATTAATATTACAAAATACATGGACACTTAGCAAGCACAAGCACATTTCACAGCCTACATTGTGTTTTATTGGACTTAAACATAATAGAATCATTAAAACAAAATACAAGTTCTTAGATTAGAATACATTTACATTTAAATTTACATAATTACATACCCATTCCAGTGGACACACAATGCAAGTCACTGCACTGCACATGGAGCAGTGAGCAGCAAGTTGTGGAAATGTGACTTGCTCAAGGGCATCTCAGTTGTTTTCCTGCCAGCAGTAGGAATCGAACCTGAAACTTTTGGTTTACAAGACCAATTCTCTAATTAGGGCACAACTGCTCCATGTTGGCCATACTTGGTCAAGTTGCAGCTTAACTCCTTATGCAGTGTAGATACATACATGGAATCACTGCGCAGCTGCAGTGATACGTTTCAAGGAGGTCTAGGGCAGATGTTGCCATATTTGCTTGTTAAATGTGATCTACCAAAATACCAAATTTAAAAATTGAGATTTTGGCTTATATGTTATGTTAATAATGTTAATAATATGCTAGTCAAAGACATACCTTGAATGGTTTTAAAGATATTCCCATTTGAATTATGGTCGTCTACCCTCTTTTTCCACGTACTGATAAATTGTATTCTTTGAATGCACTGTTTATCCTGTTGCTGTGTAAAAAAAAACCTTTGAAAAATGCACAGAATGTAAATGTAAAAATATACCCCTTGCTTTGTTTCTTCATTCATCTTTTGTGTTCTTGAGTTTTGAGTACAAAATGCGCACAAAGTATTATCTTCTTTGTGAATGTGGCTTGTAGAGGTGCAATAAATAATTGTAGCTCGCTAAGTAAATTTGTTTCTACTGTACATTATTATTTTGCAAAGATAAAATATTAAGTCATCTTTAATGTATTGTGTGTTAGTTTAGTTTGTTAATGAAAGTTCTTATGTATTTGGATCCATTTGACAAACAATATATGCAAACAATATATTCAAACCAAAACCAGGTGCGGAGACAAGCCAGCCAATTTAGTTGAAATCCTTTGGGTGTGTAACAAAAGATGAGAGAAAATATGGGAAGTATTCAGGGAAATATTTTTCGTAATGCCATTTTCTTGTGTTATTTTGTTAGATCTTAAAATGTTAATATGAGATATAAGATGCATGACAAGCAATCAATTCTCAACATCCATGTCAATTTCATAATTAGTTTATACTAACAGACAATTTTGGACAGCATGCCTAAACTGTTTACCTATTTCCATATGAAGATGAAGCTGGACTTGAGGTGTCTTCAGTACTTCACTGTTAAATTGTTAGCCGTGTGTTTGAGCTTGTGGAGTTATTTTGCAGTACTTACAATCCTCTCAGCCTTGATCTCAAATCTCAAAAACTAAATACCGCAACAAGTGCCTTTAGAATTCCTGGTTATAGCCAATATTTGAATTATACAAGGTGCTAGAAGCCCATTAATTGGACAAAAGAAATTCTTAGAAAGCATTTCCCTGTAGCATGTACAACTAAATATATTTATCATAGCCATCATATTTACAATCGCACCAGTAAACTGGAATAATTGTAAATACAATCGTTTGCATAAACTGATTCTCCCAGTCTGCACATAGATCAGTGCACTTATTCCAACTATTCCTAGGTAGGATGAATTGTTCTCTAGTACAATTCTAATGTTATATTTTGCTGTCCATAGTTCATGCTGTTTCTGTATTGTATATTCTTTAAATCACTCTCATTTTACAGTCAGCAAACACATTTATTAAAAGTATGTTAGTTTAGATGTGTTTTCACAATTGTGTTGTGAAATTGCAGATTTGTGAAATCTACTTTAGTTTTTTTATAGCTTTATTTAATCATTCCTCTAAATCTCACATAATATATACATTGAGTATCGCTCTATACTTTTAGTGAACTCTGGCGTTACACAGCCATGACTCACAAAATAGATCAGTTTCCCAAGAGCCCTTTGGATGTTGGATTCTAACCAGTGCTGATTGTTGCCCTAGTGACATTTAATTGTTTGTTCTGATATGCTTTCAGAACACGAATGTGCAAGATTGTTGTTCTAGCTCAAACAAAGCAGAACAAGGACAATAATGAGGCAAATAGCAAACAAAGGAGAAAAATCCAAATGTGGCCTAAAACTGACTGCAGAACATGCTGTTTGCTTTCTGCTTTATGGAACACATATAGAGATTTTAAAAAATATACATTAATTTTGTTATTGCGAAGTGTTTATAGTTTTGTGTATAGTTTTGCTACAATCCCTATATTATTAGTACATTTCATCCATTTGTGTAGAATAATCTACCATAGGCAATATGAAAACAAGCACAGAGAACATGAATGTGTTTATTTTATGAACAATAATAGCTCTGATAATGGTAAGCACACCTTTAAGTTTTTAGGTTCTTATGGCCTTTGTAATTTAGCTGATTTAAAGCTGCTTAGTCAGTTTACTTTATGTCAAAACACCAAAAGAACAACATTAAAATGTGACTGCATACAATTATTAAAATTGGTCATCTGGATTTTGTAAAAAAAGTGATTTTTACCAAATAATTTGTAGCTTTTGCACTGTGCAGTTTAATTGGGATGATTAAGGCTACATTTACAGAAAAGTGGCAAAAGGTTTTTTCAGACACATTAGTTTACACTTTGTACATAGCCTGTATATTTAATTTCACTTCAATTTCACAACACAATGTGTGCATTCTTTTGAAAACAACCCTGTAAAGCTTAAGTTGTAAAGTTACATACAGATTGGTATTTTATTTGATGAATTTAGATTGCAGTTTGCAATAGTTTAG
This sequence comes from Yasuhikotakia modesta, assembly GCA_036877545.1. NCBI lineage: Eukaryota > Metazoa > Chordata > Actinopteri > Cypriniformes > Botiidae > Yasuhikotakia > Yasuhikotakia modesta. Next base: position 14,176 of record JBAJNP010000676.1, on the reverse strand, counting down.
ATTGTTTGGACTGCAATATTAAAATAGATTGTATAGAATACACTTGTACTACAAAACATGAATTAAAATTTTAAGTCAGAAACATTTTGCAGTGCATAGCAACAAACAAGGTGAAAAGACAGGTGATAAACTGACATTGCTTGTTTGTTGTTATTTAGTGCTTTAGGACAACAATGAAATTAAAAGGGCCTCTTACTTAATGGAGGCCGTAGCCCTGTAACCTACTTCAGTTTATACTTTCTGCATTAAAATAATTCAGAATGTACTCCAATGAAACACTCACCTCCATCACTGTGTGGCTCTATTGCAAATTGATTTATTTCTAACAGTCTTATCTTAAGCAGTATGCATTATTTATTTGCTTGTTTTGAACACTCTGGACATGAATGTTAAACACCAAAATAAATAAATAAAATTAATTTGGGCCTGGTTAATTTTGTTCTGGCTTGAAGCTCTGCCTTATTGTCATACATTAAAGAATAATCATTGTGCACCAATTCAGAATTAATATATTGATACAATTAATATATTGACAAATATATTAACTAATAGTATACTAGTGTGACCTCAATTACACTAAATGTTTCTGGCATCTTGTTCCCACTTTTTCAGGGTTACAGTCAAGTAACATTCCCTGAGACTATCCCTTTTATAATCTACACTTTGACGCTGCAATTCATAAAACTAATGGAAACAGGAATATCAACACTCTTATACTGATCTGGACTCCCCATAGCTGTGTGGTGTGCCCACATACGGCATAGGTCTTAGACATGGCCTTGGGACCTGTGGAAGCCATGATTAAAAACATTTTTTGACCCAGAAGCGGGACTCCAACCAGGCTTTCCAGCACCCATCCCAGGAGCCATCATTGATGACTGATGGCTAGATGACTGATGGGTGGCCTCAGTCATCTAGCCATCAGTCATCAATTTCTCTTGCAAGAACTCCAGCAGATAGTCCAGTCTGCATGGTTTACAGAGACCCATCTTTCAATGATGTGCAGTTTATAGACATAACATCTTTTAGTGGAGGAAGCCCTAGCACTTAAAACAGCTTCCATCACATTGGCTGGAAGCCCAGCATTCCATGACTGGTCCACCTTAGGGGCCAAGCATGAAGATTCCAAAGCTCTGGCTGGGGATGAAATATTGTGATGGGCCACGAAAGTCCTTGACCAGGACTCAATGACTGAGGGTAGAGCAATCAGCAGAAATGCACAAAGACGCAGTCTGGGCCATGCATTGGCCATGGCATTCAGCCATAGGGGGACTCTACTTGTCAGAGACAAGGTGGACATTAATTTCCTGAGATGAAAAAGGTCTACCTCCTTGTGAAACTTTTCCCAAATCTGGATGACTACCCCTGGGTGGAGTTTAAGTTAGTTGTTATTTGCTTCTGCACAACTGGCCCTGCGATGAGTCTCCTGACTGTGAGCCACAACTAAAATGGTCTGAACATTTAGAAACCATTTGAACATTTTTACTTTTCTTTGTAAATCACCCCCAAAGCATTAAAGTCAGTGGGTATGAAATGGCTTTGTGATGAGAGACTCAGGAAGGGGCTACTTGATATAATTTTATGCCCCCCATCCTGAGGTGGCACACCCCCATGGGAGAAAATGGGTGGGGGTGTGGGTGGAAAAAGTTTTAAGATTTATTATTAGCGCCTTTGGGCCTCCCTCTACTGAGAAGATAGACCATGTTGAGGCTTTGAGCACAGCGGTTTACCTTTACCACGTCTCCAAACAACCTGAAAAATGATAAAGGGGCATAATGTAAAGGAGACCTTGTCTCTGTCCTATTGTCTGTGATGGTTTACCACAGGTGCCTCTCCATGGCAACCATAACTGCCAAAGGACAACTTTAACAACAGAAAGTCTTTAGAAGTGGCAAAGCACTTTAACTGTGAAGTGCTCGCACTTACACTCCTTTAATTCAAATGTGAGGGCAGCAGGTTCTCTCCAAAACAATCAAAACAAAACTAATTAAAGACATATTCAGGGAGAAGGTTTAAGCGGGAAGAAACACGTTCTAATATTGGACATTGTTAATTAATTAATATTTGTGAAATGAAAAACTAAAGGTGCACTTGGTTTACTAATTTTATAGCCTCCACAGGCGCACATTTAAATGGTGCATTGGGAGTTACTACAGCCATAAGAATGTAAATTTGTTGATTTTTAGTGAATATTTTTATGAGCGGTGACAGTATGCACTGTGTCATTTGTTGACGGTCCCTTACACAGACGGTCCCTTACACAGATTTCAGCTGCTCTGAATCGTTTTATGGATAAAAATCGATAGCGAAAACAAATGTATTATTTTGTTTTGACACATAGCAATAGTGCGAACTGTATGTAAGCCAGATCGCGTTACTAAAGTGAGGTTTGCTGTGAAATCCGAATGCGGGCTAATTTGAGATCTAATATCATGACCGCGCCACAAAACGGGCAAAACATCCTTCTGTCGCTCTCCATGTTCGGTCACCATAAACTTTATTAACGCCATTTACTCCACAACACCGATTAACCCGCTCACCAAAAATCACAACACTGTCACGCGTCAGTTCCGGCGTGTGGTAACATTCCCTTTCCGGAGAGAATCTGCAATTGTAAATTTGTTTCGGGACTGGTAAAAGTGTTTTTCCCATGTAATTGTGTTTCACAATAGGTAAAAATGTTTTCCAAAATGTACATTTGTCTCGAGCTTTGTGATGTGTTTCACACGTTGTAATGTTGTTTTGCACTTCCTGGCCACCGTACTCACCCCCTCCTCACGAAAATGAAACGTCACAGAAAACATAGTTTACATAGACCCGTCCCCCCCAAACGGCCCCGCCCCCGCTAATGTTACTGCTGCTGTGCCGTTGTGAAGTTCAAAATAAAATGGCGGCTCGCGTTCACAGGTGAGCTGCTCTCCCGGCTGTACAAGCGGTGTTTAAACCTTTCATCGCCTCCATGACGAAAGAAATGACCGTGATGCGCGGCTACGGTTTATTTTAACCGAATCCACCACATTTAGCCGCGGATTATTACTTTGCTCCGCTCGTTTCATTAGGTGGAGCATCACACGCCTCTCGGCGTGTGATGCTCCACATCAAGATCAACAACCATCACAAGCTGTAAGTATTGCATCGTTGGATCAGATTGTGTTTTAATAGTTAAAATGAGAACTTATTCGTTTTGATGTGTGTACGGCTAGCGTTGACAATGTAAACAAACGTTAGCAGCATCCAAAGATTTAGCGTTTAGCAAAGAGAACAATATAAAACACGAGAGTAACTTCTCGGATTTATTTCGGTGTTGATACGACCCGCTTTCATCCCCAGGATACAAGAGAGGCTGTTGGACGGATCTTTTGGAAACCCAGTCTAGGGGAACAACACTTTTGGACCACATCACCGAAACAGAGTTTATTCAGTGTCCCACTTTTCTGCATAAAAATAGCTTGTGATTGTAATCGAGTTTACTGTAAAGAAGTTGTTCTGTATTATTTGTTTAATCCTTAATAATAATCTTCACTGTTATCCTGTTTGTCAATCAATTACATAATTGTATTCTGTTTAGAATGAATTAACACTCAATTTTGTATTCATATTTATTCAATATACATTCAGAGCAGCTTCACTTCCATTTAGTGAAGTCACGGCCAGCAAAAAGACTTGATCTTGAAATCTGCATTGCCTGCAAGACATAGGGAGAAAGGAGAATGGCATTTAGTACATTTTAGTACATTTGTTCTGGGTATGATTCAAAATGATGTCTGCCTGATTTGCTTAACTAATAAAAGTTTTATTTTATTTGTTGTTGTACTTTCTTACTCTCTTTATTCTGTTATGTTCAACCAAATGTGTATTAGTCTCATTACACACTACTAGTCAATGGGTCACCTTGGGATGCGCATCGTCAGCCCAAGATTAACACGCAAACCTGAAGCCTCCGTTCATAAACATAATTACATTAAACTATAATAAGTATAAAGTCTTGATTCATGATGATGTAAAGATTAATGTCCAAATGGATGTAGTGGCTATAACTTTATTATGACGGGAAACTTTGTGGTCACGTAACGCTGAAATCGTTCAAACAAATATTACAAATAACTTACCATTGAGAAACGTTAAAATCCAGTCTTTGCTGAACAGGTTCTTCCTCTAATCAGTGTCCTCCTCTGGTTCGGGCTCAAACATATGAGGCTGAATCTGCGCCATAGCTGTCAGGAAATGGTTCCGCATGTGTTCAGAAGCCAGATGACGACGTCACATAATTATTGTTTCGTGTGGCAGTGAAGGCAGCCAATCACCGTGCAGCGCTCCGCATATCTTGTCAGAGCTCCGCATAAGGTTGTCAGAGCCCCTCCAGTGGCGCAGAATTTGCGCAGAACGCTCAAATTCACCCATTTAATAGCACGCTATAAAATCGTTTTTTTAAAGAGGTTTTTAGATTTAACGACAACGAGAAACAATGGGAGAAACCAAAACATGGGCAAAACCATAAAGTTCAAGGGGGGAGTGTGGCAGGATTATGGGTAATAAAAATTTTCCACCTAATATAAATCTAGATAAAACATTCCCCTGAGTCGTTTTCCACCTAATGAATTAATAACTGTAACACTTGGTGAACTTGAGTTTCTTAATTACCCTGAAATATGCAAGACATAGAGTCCCATTTATCAGCTGGTTTTCTTTCTATCATTTTCATAAGTATGTTATATTTTGCTTTTTATGCCACTGTCATAATTGATTCACACACATCTGTTTTACAAAATCTGAAATTACTGTCACTTTACAAACAAGCTGGAAATGGAGCGGTTTAATAATTCTATAAATTGTTCCAAACAATGCCTCAATTGAGTGATGTTTAGCTAAAGCTGCCATGGTTTCAGTGAGATAAGGCTAATAAAAATTCTTGAATAAGCTCATTTCTTTGAACTTGTTTCATTGGATGTTTCTGTCAGTCCATATGGTCTCTGGGTTAAAGGCAAAGGCATTTGAGAAAATGTCATCAAATAGAATGTATAAGAAGCAAAGGAAGATCATCAGACACCAGAGACCAACGACTAAGAGGTTCAGTGTCTGTTTAAAAAGATTTGTGGTTTCTCAAACATTGCATCACTCATCAGCCTAAATCATCATCACAGGGTTTTATGAGGTGATTGCATAAGGAGGATTCTGGGCAAAGACAGAAGTCAACTGACATCCTACAAGCACTTTTCAGATGTTCAAATGATGTTCGAATATGACAGACAAGACTCTTGCTGTTAGGGTGGACATTACAGTGGGACATTACAATGTTAGGCCTAATTTATGACTGCACAGATCATGTGACTTTGATCACATGGCAGTACACCTTTGATCTGTTTATAATTTCACTGCCATTTATTGGTTTGGGGGAGACCTGAAGCTTAAGTGTGCCACATTAGGCAATGTCCCACATTAGGACAATTCACCCTATTAGTAATATATTAGTTAAAAGTTTATGTAATCAAAGAAATGCAGAGTAAACGCTTGGTTGGCAAGATGTGGCAGATTGGATGCATACTGTGTTGAGTACAGAGTGTCCTCAAGCTAAAAATAAAAGACACAGCCTTAATAGGACATATGTGTGTAAAAGTGAGAATGTACACTGTGCCATTACATGCTCAAACCTCTTTCAACTTCTGAATAAAAATTCCTTATCTAAGGTGAATTTTTTGAGAGAAAAGAATTGGATGAATTTTCCAACAGTTATTGATAATAATGTTCTAACATTCCTGTCTTAGTCTATCTGTTTACCATTCATAGGTTCACTTCATGTTGCATCAGAAGCTAATGCTTTAGGAACTCCCCCAGAAAGGATGATGTTAGAAGCCTTTGTAGAATTTTAGCAATTAATCACCTGATGGCGGCTCCTCAAATGTGATTTATTAGCCCTTGTGTTTTACAATACCTCCATTTCTGTGGTTCTGGGTCTCATGCCCTGAGGTACTGGAAAGCTAAGAGCTTTTAGGTTCACATTTTCACAAGAGAAAACAAGGCCACAGCTCCCCCAGAACTGCTTTTGTTAGCAATGTAAATGGGATAAATTTGAACAAGCTCAGCTTGTTCAAAAACTGCCTTCCCTCATATTGTTTTGTTTGTTGAGTTTGTTGTGTGGAGTTCTTGTCATCTTTACCTCAAACAGACAAACTGCCTGTCACAGATGTTAAGACTTTGTTAGTCTTCTGTTATGAAACCCACTGTGGAATGTGTTAGGTGAGTTCTCACAGCCCCTCACAGAGTCTTAAAAAGAGTCTTGCAAGCATAACATATTATTTCCCTGTAATGATCAGCCTAATCAGTTGTGTTGCTTTAATAAAATGGCTTCAGAATTTACAGAGATTATTAAGTGTAAAAAATGAAACTCACACATGCAATAAAATAAAAAAGAACAGTTTATTTACATACAATTAAACCAGACAATTCTCAGACTTCATTTGTGCTGGTGTTTCTTTTTCCTGAAGACCAGTTTTTTAAAGACATACACACAATTAAAGTATGGAGTAATAAAATGGCAAGATAACATTTAAAACCTTTTAAAACTCAATATACAATGTATTATTGTATCATGTTATGATATTATATTTGTATGTTTTTGCTGATAAATTTGTTTACCCAACCACACACACACATATTCCTCTTTGTGTTCGCACTACTATAACACTGCATTTAATGGCACTCTGTCAAGGGAACACAGTCTCTTCTCACCCACATCTTTTTCACAGCGAATTCAGAAAAATAAAAATAAACAATGTGGCGGTCTGATAACACCATTAAACCCCAAATGCACCCTATGCCTATGTGAGTGGCATTTTCAGCCTGTCTTCTAACCTAGCGGTGGCTAGCAATTATGTCCAATTGTGTAATTTGGACAATAAGTCAAGGTTATGGTCTAGAAAAAAATTAAATACCTCCTGTAGAAAAAGGCAATCAAAGCCAAGAACAGAGATCATTGTCTCAAACAAAGCTGGGAGACTGGTTTGCAACAGCCTTATGATTATAATTTTTACATTTACAAAATGCAAGGATGCAGTTTGGGCTCACTAAGGGTCAAAGATGGGCTGTCAGAGCAGCCCTGTCAGAGCAACTGGCTGCACAACAATAAGAATTTACACTCAGCTATTTGAATGCTTTGGGACTGAGAATAACTTTCAGAAAGAATGGTCTGTAACCACAGCAACAGACTCTTTTCCAGAGGTGGAACAAAATTAATGCATGATGCAAACACGCCTTCAGTGCATGATTAGTTCCTTCTCTAGTGTCTCAGTTTAAGGAAGTATCAAACTCTTCTGTGAGGTCATGCCTTAGATTACTCGTGACTTAACAAGTGCTGTCATTCCACTGGGATGAGCATCATATTAGGCTATTCAATGCTGACTCAATTTGCAAAGATTCACCCTTTATTGAATGTTCATTTTCTGCTAAGAGTGACATGCAGATGTTTTTAGACACTGTTTCCATGGAAACAACCTCATTTTCTGCATTCAGGTTTTACATTTGGTCCAAGTTTATCTCTACAGAGGCCTCATCTATGGCATACGTCTCTATACATATGTTAGGCTTGCATACTACAGTAGTTAAATAGTTGGGTAGTAAACCACTAACCACTAGTCAAGCTGTGAGAAGCCATTACTCAAGCAGGCATTAAGCATTCAACACACTTGTCTTTTGCAAACCAGTGCAAACCAGTGAGTCATGACAGTAACCAAAGATAGTATGTGGTAGCAAGACAATAACAACAAACATACAATGTGAATTTTGTTTACATTTTTATAAACAATTTTCATAAATTTCATCAGTTGGTATGAACATTCCATTATGTACATTACATTATGTACATTATGTCCACTATGTTTTTGCGCTACCTTTGTTTTACTAATTTGTTTTACTAAACAACATTTTACTAATTAACATGACTGCTTGATATTTTTGGCTGTAGTCTATTTGACTATTGTCTGTGTACTGTATTTTTTTTTATTAAACACTTAGCCAGATTACCAAATAAATATGTAGCTGCCACCATGTTTTTTGTAATAATGTAGAAAACTTCATTCACAGAGGTCATATTTGTAATGTCATACTTGCTTTCCTGGAATGAGTCAGCCTCTGTGATGATGTATCAAACTAAAGCAAACTCAGAGGATACAGCCTTTAAAATGAGACATTTTCTGAGACTTTATCTCAAGTACACTCATACAGATTAGGACACTACAGACACCCAAACACAGTAATAACTAGTAAAATGTTTCATACCAACATGCTTTTTTTCTGTGAAAAATGTGTTCATGTGTTTTACATAAAAACCCATACCTTAAACTAGGAATATACACAAAGCTCCAGTTTAAGAGGCTTCTCATGTGAAGTTTAAAAGCTGTTCATCGCTATGGCAAACTATGTTACACTGCTATGTCATGGTTCTTGGGTCTGGGTGTCCGTTCTGTGTGTTTGTGTCACTTAATGGGTCATCTTAATTGCTTGTCAGCGTTGCTTAGCAATGTGGGCTGACGAGTTAATTAGTGCTACAGCACCTGATGTCTATTGTGACTTCCTATATCTGTCTTGCTGTCTTTGTAGCTGATGTCAGATCGTTGTTTGCTAACACCCTGTCTTTGTTTAGCCTGTTCCCTGGTTTTGTCTGCTGCGTGGGGTGCTCCCCTGTCCTAGGTGGATCTGTGCCTGGGCAAGTTCCTGTGGTTTGCTGTGCTGAGCTCTAACCTGTTTGGATATTTTCTTTGCATTTGTAGTCAGTACCTGCTCTGAGCTGCCTCCATTGTTTGCATACTCTGGCAGCCCCTTGTTTGTGTTTGTAATCTTAAATAAACTTTTCTGTTTGCATTCACAACTGGATTTTGGAAGTCTGAGTGTGACATGCTAAGCAGGTTTTATCTACTTTGTCCACTTTAGACATTAAAACTGAAATTGAACCAATAAGCTGTGAGCAAAGTTTATACTTTTGATGCAGTAAAGTTACTCTCGTTCTGATAGTCCAGCTAACATGCATGTTCAGTAAAGAGCACAAGCTAAGCCATAGTGTTACCTCAGGTCTTACTCATCAGATTTAGCTGCTAAATCTGCTAAACAGTGATGCTGTCAACAAAAAACAGGAATTGTCATTATAACCAAGAAATAGCTTTCTAATTAGCTCTGTGGAATTTACCCTCAGACTTTGTCCATGTTTCATGTGACTGGCTGTTTGCCACTGATGTCACATTTTTAAGAATACAAACTCCAGAGGTAATCAACTTTGGATCAAACATTAAGTCAACTCTAAATCTACTTTGAATTTGTTCAACCTGCTTCCCAAAACAGGGTAAATTTTGTTTTACTATATTAATGAAGCCATCTCATAGACAATTATTTTCATGTCAGAATAGATTATTTTTCATATCTTCTAACCTTACTTTTAAACCCTACCCTTAAACAAACCTGTTTTGTGGCACGCATTTCCTCTGGTATACCCAGTATCCCAAAAAAACCAGAAGCCAGGTAAATTAGGAACTAACTTTCCCATACTACTGTATAAGGGTGTGAATGTGCTTGTATGTCAATGCCGAATATCTGTTTTGGATTTCAAGATTTCGTGCCCTGTCTGTGGCATGATATATGCTAGGAAAGGCTACAAACAATAAACACTATAGAAAATGGATGGAATTCATAAGTACAACAATCAGTGAAATGACCAAATTACAATTCTGATTACAAGTCATTAAATAAAAGGAAAAAAACTAGAAACGCCCTACTGCTGCTTGTAATCAATGTCAGTTAATTCTGTGGAGACATGTTTATATAACAGATGGACTCATGAATGCAGAAAAGATTCATTTTAATTTAAAACACTGTCAAAGTTTCAAAGTAAGCCATTTTCTTTTTATTGTGCATAGGCATAAGCCACATCTTCATTAGAAATATACTGGGACCATGTTATCAGGTTTTCAGGAATTTCACAGGAAGGCAAGCAAGGCGCTGATAGGAAACCTGCTTCTCCCATTTTGCTCAGGATTAGTTTTGCTTTTCTATTCATCTTCTTGATAACAAATTATAAATGAGCAACCTTCAGCCTTTACTAAGTCAGATTAACTACATTTAACTGAAAAACGCTTCAGCTCTGTCTCTGATCTATGGTGCAATGAAGATCATTTGTATGTAAATATTGATCTGAGCCATCACAATTCCAACTATAGTTAAAACTAAAGTCAATGAATGACTTGTGGTTCAGATAAAATGTGCATGTCTGAGCTCACAAGAGATATTAAACACCTTATGTAATTATCAAGATTAGTAATCACAAGCAATCACAGCAAGATTAATAATCACTTACCCTTAGAAAAAGATATTTAAACTGTATATAATTGGTAAAAAAAAAAAAAGTAGGATAGATACCAACATCTTTATAGATTGTGGATAGATATCAACAATCTTTGTTTCTGTTGCTGAAAGACCCTGGATGACAACAGCTGTAAGTCTGTTTAGAGACACCAAAGTCCACTAGAGTCCACTAGAATTGCCCCCTACACCCCCTAGTGGCATGAAGGACACAATGATGTGCTGAGACATTACAAAAACACAAGATTTTAAAGACTTGAATTTGAAGCAGTGTTTATGTTAGCAGTGATTGAAGCAGTTATTTTAGTTAACAGAAACAAAAAATAACACAAAACCTGAAACTAAATTAAAATGCACAAAACTGTAATTAAACTATTATGCACTACTATGTTTCAAAAATAAAACAATTTAAAAATCATACTATTTTTCATTGTTTTTAATACTTGGATCCCAAATTAATATGCAAAAAAACTATATACAAAGTTGTTCCCAGCCAAGTCAAAATTGAAATTCAAAACAAAATTTAAAACTCAGAACTAAAATAACAGCCATGCTTTGAAGCATCACATAACAGGGAGAGAACACAACACAGGACCGCAAAACATATTAAATTGGGATTAAATAAAGAGGAAAATAAGGGGGAAGATTACTTAAAATTGGACGAATAATGATACAACAAGGGGACAGGGTCAAGACAGGAGCAAATGAGCCATGTGCTTCAGGTCTAACGAACTGCAAATTGTAATATATGTATCAGTTGTTGGGCTCCCCTTGAAACTTTTCCAATCACTTCTGTGCCCGCAGCACACATCTGTATTATAATGTGTTGTATTTGCAGCATGTTTCTGTATTTGGTTGTATTGCATGTATTCACAGCTGTTCCGTTGTTGAACTGATAATGTTTTCCTAATTTGCAGGTATTTGCCTGTTTTTCTTTTTCATTTGCAGTGATAGCAGATATTGTCCATTATGTTTTTCCTTGTTTATGGTTATATAAATTAATTTTTATTAAATTAAATAGATTTTTATTTTCATTAAAACAAATTATTTTAGGAATAATTAGTTTTTATTATCATGTGGTAAATTAGACAGTTTTCATGAACAAGGATCTCCAAAAGGTTTCTTTTATGGATCTGTTGAATAGTATACAAAGTGCACAGAGTATTCCTTATTATTATTCCACATTAGTATTCCACATATATATATATATTCATATAGGCACAGCCCACAATGTATTTACAACCACACTGTCGGTGGAGACAGACTTCATCCTTCATGAGGTGCACTCACAGTACACCCCTCTTTTCCTGCTTGGAAATGCTATGAAATGATAAATATGATCTGCTCTCGATGGACACTTCATTCTGCTTAGCACTCACAGTAAATGACACTCTCTTTTCTTATGCTCCAAATGCTTTTGAAGACTTTCTCCTTAAAACATTATGAAGTGATAAGTATAGTTGTTTCTTCTTTGAACTGAAACATAAAAGGCATCCTATAACTGCTCTGCAATTGTTTTGAAGGCTAGAGCATTCAAAAGAAAATAAGTTTTGCTACTTCCGCATTGTACACATCGTAAAAAAAAGGTTAGAAACCAGCTAAAGGCAAACTTGAAGGCAAACTTGTTTTAAACTTGTCTTCACTGTATTATTGTATTTTTAAATTAAGTTTTAATAAAAAAAGAAAAACAGTGTAGTTTGATTGCTTTTGTATATCATTTATTGCAATTAAAAAGATAAGTAGTTGGACAGAAATTTAAAGCATTAAGTAAATTCAACTTAAAATAACTGTTTTGATTGACTTTAAGTAATGTTCACTCAAGTTTTCAAGTAGCTGCATTAGGCTCCGCCCCTGCCTTCATTTTCAGGCAGGAACAGCAAGAATTCGCTCTTCTCTGGGTTTAAATTATGGGCAGGACCTACACCAACCTTTATTATATTTATATTATAATTTACTGTCTTCTGGAATATTACTGGTGGAACTACAGTGTAAGGATCCAAACATTATGACAATACTCATATTATATATACCGATCAGCCACAACATTGTTACCCTGCTTAATATATTGTTGGTCCTGCCAAAACAGCATGACCCACCACGGCATGGCTTTTACTTAATCCCCCAAAGGTCTTGAAGTGGAGCTGCTTTGAGACTTGTGGCACAGTGGACCTTTTGTTCCCTCAGACCAAACAGAATAGCACTGGTTTTCCACATGCATCAATGAGCCTTAAGCTCCAAACACCTGGTTGCCATGTTTTGGTTGCCCCCAGGGACTGCTGTTAAAAAAACCACTGCTGACTTGAAGCAACCCATACGCATCACTGTTTCAGAGATAATCTGACCCAGTCACATTTTTATAACATCTTTGGTAGCACAGCTCTTTATTCCTGCCAATTTTACCTGCATTCAACATATTGATTATGAAAACAGATTGTTTGCTTACCTTACAATCTACCCAGACCTTAATATGTGACCTTGTTAGTAGATAAATGGACAACAAAACTGCTGTCATTAACTATCACCTATTATAGATGATGTACATTAAATTTACAAGTACATAATTAACTGAATGAGAATTTAATTTGGAACCATCAGTCTGACCTTTTGACCTATGCCAACATATATATTTCAGCTTTCTTTTGACACCTCAAAGTGGACTCCTCAGAACTGCTCAGTTTCTTTTCAGAACAGCCACAAAAAAATGCAAAAAGTAACAGCACCATTTAGCAAAAATGTTGCCAAAATCATTTGGCTTTGTTTCAAATACAAATATAAAAAATTACCACATTTCAATAGTTAACACTTTTAAAAGAAGCAAAATAAAAAAAACTGTATTTCAGTGGAAATGTGTTAGTTAAACAGACATGTTTTACTTTCTAATTTGATAACTTGTTATCCCTTCTACATTTTGGGCTTCTATCAGGTAATGAGAGGAAAAACATGATTAGTTGTGTTTGATGGCGCCTGTAAATAGGCCCTCATTACACCCCCTTATTATCCAAGGGATAAACCTTACAGAATACCATGACAGAATCACAGCTAGTGATGAGGTAAACTGAAAGTTGGAAAGTAGACAGGTTCAAGACTTTGGCAAACATAGATGTAAGAGGAGAGAGGGTGCTGAATGAGAAACGGAAAGTAAAAAGGAGATAAAAAGGAATATCAGGAAAGATACTGTAGTAACTGGATTACTGATAGTAACTGGACTTTAAATCTACATTTAGCTTGGCTTAGGGTTTTGTAAATTGTTAATATACTGCTTTTAGTGTGATCTAACTATAGTCTTTGATATAGTCTCTATAACTATTTCGCTATTTTTCTCTCATTCTCCTTCATTATGCAATGTTCAGATATCTAGTAGTATTATTGCAAATCCCTTACATTCTTGTTCTACACAATTTTATTTTCAAAGTTGTAGCGTGTGGTCCTGAGGCCACATGAGGGTCAGGGGCCATCTGGATGATAACAGCTTCAGATATGACTTGGGAGTAGGGAAAGCTCACTTTTACCCACCAGGGGGGCCAAAGGTCCCAGTAAACCATGCCAGGTCCAGAGAGGTTATCACCTCTCTGGCCTGTTAGGAGATCATAAAATGGGGCATAAATCAGAGGTTTTGTTGTCCTAACAGCTTTCCTTGGCTCAACAAATGGTGCTAGGACAGACCTGGCGGCTCCATCTCACCTCTGACTAAGTGAAAATGGGGACGTTCTGCAAGAGCTTCCCCAACGGTATACTTCAAAGCATACCGTTCAGCAAACCTGAGATCTGGGGTGAGGGGACCATTTGCAAGAGAGCCAGATGTTACCAAGTCCTCAGTGAAAGCCTTCACATCCTA
>JBAJNP010000675.1:57829-83365 GCA_036877545.1 Yasuhikotakia modesta | reverse complement strand
CACACACACACACACACACACTGACGTAAACTGAAGTACTCCTGTGCTGTTATATGGTTCTCAGCTGCAGGTGTGTCCGTACGATACACCTGTATAATTGCTCCCATTGATTCAGAGTTTCTGCTACACAGAGACACAAAGCACTGGTTAAGATCATTGTGCCCTCGCTTTAATTAAATCCTGTTTATTTCATGCTCATGTACAGTTTGTGTTTGTGTGTGTTTAGCCATATTGTGGAGAAATTTGCTCCCCAAAATATGCAAAACCTGTAAAATGTGCCTGTAAAATGTGTGTGTGTGGGGTGTGTGTGTGTGTGTTTGTGAGGTGTGTGTGTGTGGGGTGTGTGTGTGTGGGAGGTGTGTAAGATTTAAAGCTCATTCATAACAGTGTGCACAAAAACAAAAGCAACATTTTCTCTCTTTGCAGTGTAAGGCCGGCTTCATCATTACTGCTGCTCATATGAAATCAAGGCTGTTATATTCTTTCCTGTTGTGAGAAATGTTACTTCCAGAATGTTCTTCCTGAGTTTCCAAGACTCTGTAGAGCTGCTCTCTGTGGAATGTGTTGCTGGGAGTAAAATGGACTCTGTTCCTACCTGCTTTTTTCTCTCAGGCCTTTGAAAACAGGGTCTTTAGCTACTCAGCTGACAGGAAACATTCTCAGAACGTTCTTTAAACGATCATAAAGTTATCAAATAAAGGTGAAGCAAAGAACGTTATGTTTCAGTAATGTTTTTATAATCCTGGAGTAACTAGATGTTTTAAACGTATGTGAAACTTTAAAATAACATTGCAATACTTCTTATGACATTGCATAACAAGTTGCAAGTTGTTGTTGCCCCAAAACTATCAGCAAACTTTGTCCAAAAGGTCATTGGTTGAATGCAAACAGTTTTTGGAGGGCAGAGGGCTTGCCAACCTCCGTAACATTCCTGTCCGTCTGCTCTGACATCAAAGGGAACGATATTCCGACCTGCAACGGCAAACACACGCTGTTGACAAACCTCTTGTGATTCATGCTTCAGTAAATAACTGTGTGGCAGAAGTCAAGTTTGGACAAATATGAGGGATGGGACGATCCAGAGCTTTGAGCGCGGTTCTGTGTGTGTCCTCTTCCCAAACAGAGTTACTCACTAGAGTTTGAGTGACTTGAGAACTTAAATGCAGTCAGTTCCCATGGCAGAGAATGACTTGTGGGGAAGTGAACCGATTATTTGCTCATAAATGCTATAGAATGATGGAAAATGTTCTTAGGTGCCTCTTTCATTCATGTCATGCTTAAATTCCATTTATTTCACCAAATCTCTAATCTGAAAAGCAGGGTAGAGAATTTATTCTGAAATTCTTTTTGTCATGCTTGTTTTAAGTCTCTTTACATCCTGATGTATCTTCTGTGGAAGGCCCAGGATCCAAAAAACGCAAGGATCACTGTGGTCATGCGTCGAGGAGGTGTGGCTTTCAAGAGAGGGCGGAGCTTATGGTTTTAAAGCTGGCATGTTATTGCTAGTATCTCTGAAATTATCTACCTTACCTGTAAGGGTTAATTGACTTGTATTTGACTTGACTTTTTAAAATGTTCTCTCAAAGTTCTCTCAAAGTTATTAAAACCGCTCCTCCAGTAATGTTAGTAGAATATTACATATCATATATAAAAAAAACATTTAAGCCATTAGTGAAAAATCTTTAGCATTTATATTATATAAAAGCATATTAAAACGTTCAAATAATGTCCAAAAACTAACATTAAATAACATTAATACATTTAATACGTTCCTTAAACATTGAAAACAGCATCTTTAATGTTGCTGTTACTTAATGGAAACATTAAGGAAACGTTTCTACTACCAAACATTGTAAGCTGGGTTGGTGCATGTGGATCTGGGTATTAACTAACAGTAAAACTTTATCCTGTCACAGAGTGTAAAGTGCTTTAGAATTACAAACATGTCAGAAATGTTGTGAAATGGTTTCATAACAAAGCAAAAGCAGGAGTTTACAAACAGAACGGTTATCTCAGAACGATACCACCTCCTACATACTGCGTTCCTATCAGCCCCTCCCTGCAGGTTTCCCGTAAACGTTTATCACTTCCTCATTCCTGAACAAGTCAACACTTGCGATTTCTTCCTCTTCTTTAAGCTCCTGCATGATGGTGGCCTGTTTTACACAAATAATACATCATAATTATACATCATAATTACAATAATTCAAACAGAGAGACAAACTACAGAGTTTTACAGAAGAAGGGTTTAATTTCAGCTTTATGATTCATTAAAAGGCGTTTCACTGCTGGTGCAGAATGACAACATTTCATGGAAAGACTTTCTGTGTGTTTGCATTTGAGGTACAGCGACACTTGTGTGTTTGTTTAACACTTGGACTTAAGTGCACCAATGTGTTTGCATGTATTTGTTGTCAAACACATATTTTCAGCAAGTTTCTACAGGAAAAGCAATTTATATAGTTTAAAACGAATACTGTGTCTCTCTCTTGTTGTCCAACTTTATTGCTTCTGAGGAACACAGAAGAAATTTTGAAGTGTGTTGGTAACCAAACAACATTGACTTCTAATGTATGAACACAAGACAAGACATTTCTCAAAATATAATTGTGTTCCACAGAAAAGGAAATTTATATAGGTTTGGAAAGTCATAAGATGATTATGGAAAAACCGAACTGTCCCTTTATGCATATTAGTGAACTTTTTAACATTATTGTACATGTTGTCCATGTGGAATTTTTGGATGATAAAATGCTTATGTAACCACTGAGCCTGAACATCATGTGATGAAATGTTACAAACCCTAAAACATCACAGATTTTGTAACTTTAATAAGGCCACATTTCCTTTACTGACATTATGCAGCAGAGAACATGATGTTTCCTGTCAGTCCTCACTGGTACAGTTTCTGCCTGTTAATGAATTTGTTACGACACTGAAGCATCAGAGGCGGCACAAGGACAACATGTGGCACTAAATCATTTATGAAGTTATCTAAGAACACCAAACATGTGATAAACGAGGCAGAAGCTGTGATCATAATGTTAAAGTTCAAGAAATGTAATCATATATAAACGGTGAAGACAAGAAACCTTTGGTCACAATGAAGTTCTTCATGAGGTTTAGACTTTAGCCGTCATAAATATTTGTGCAAACGATGCAGGGAACATAATTGGACCATGCACACTATTAAGACATCGGATCTGCATGTGCTGATCTTGTGACAACACAGCTAACACTTGTTGTCATACACACAAGTAGTAGGTTGTAAGAACGTTTCCATAACATTTCCAAAAATGTTACAAAAAGTTCTTTCAACCAAGTAAAACATTAAAACAGTGTCTAAAAACTGGACATTTTGAACATTTCTGGAACGTTAAGAATTTATTTTTTAAAGTTTTTGTTAATGGAAATGTTAGTGGAACGTTATTACAACCTCAGCTTGTTTGCTGGCATGACTCTTCTAGTATTGTAGATGTTTGTGGAGGTCAGGCAGGACACTGTTCCTCAGTTCTTCTGGTTAGTGCACAGTGACCCATTTCCTTTATTCCATGACCCACTTCCTGTTCCTCCACACTGACCTAGCGTTTGCATCCGCCGGCGGTGCCAGTCTCAACTGGGCCTCTTGTGTAACTCGGCGCCTGTGAACAGCGTTCAGTCTTAAGCACACGCACTGACGAACACTTTCTTCTGTCTGTGGGTGGTTTACACAGAGACTGTTGTTGGCATGGGACTATTGTGTTCACTTTTCATAGGGACAATGATAATACTGTGTCAGACCTTGAGAAAAGGATGCCAGTCACTGAGAGGAAAAGAATCTGATTGGCTCAGAATCTGTCTCGTTCGGATTCTGATTGGCTCAGATATTTTCATTGAGATGGTTGTGTGACACAAAGAAGGTTGTGTGTGGATTGCAAATGTGTTATTCTTTGTACCGTTTCTCAATGAAAACTGTCGTAAAGAGGATTTACAAATTTAATTTAATCTATTGATTCCCAGTGTGACTATCTACAGGAAAATTATAATAGAATTTAAACTAAAATTCAAACTAAACTAAAGGTTTATGTATTTGAGCTTTAATTAAACACTTTACTCACTAAAGACTCACTAAACTGAGATCTGGGTCTCCTGTGTTATAAAACATCCATCTCTGAGCTGTAAAATAATCCACTGGGTAGCTTTAAGGTGTGAGTAGGTTTTTTAATAGGATATTGTCCTTCCTGCAAGCTGCTGACATGCTGCAGAGAAAGTGAACGCACTTGATAACCCTGCAACACACACACACACAGGCATACAAGCACACAGATACACATCCACGTAAACACAGAGGCACACACAGACACACACAGGCATACAAGCACACAGATACACATCCACGTAAACACAGAGGCACACACAGACACACACAGGCATACAAGCACACACACACACACACACCCAGGCACACAGGCATACAAGCACACACAGACACACACAGACACACACACACTAAACAAAGGGAATTACTAGGAAAAGAGGGAAGAATTCCAGACATGCCAGGCCTTCCTGAGGGACACAGGCAGTGTGACCTTTCATCTGTTTGTTTCGTGTGTGTGTGTGTGTGTGTGTGCCTGTGTGTGTGAATGAATGAACTCAAAGGGAAGTATCTGATAATGAGGGGCGACTCTTCAACCAGGAGGGTCTCTAACACAAACACAGGGGCAGAGTGAACTCATTCACACCCCCCCAGTACTGACACAACCCAACTCACAGGGAATGTTTTCAGAACATTGGCTTATGTTTGGATATATGAATATATAAAACGTTATTCTTAAGTTGTAAATGCCAAATGCCAAATGTTAACGTCTTAAAAATTTTAAATAACATTTTGAACATTTGTTATTTTAATGCAAAAAAAATCTTTAAGGGAAACATTCTTACAACCTACAATTGTTGGCAGGGAAACATGATAAATCCTGTTTAGATTTTCCGTATCAGCTCTTTAACACTGTAAATGGAAAATATGCTGATTGTTGAAGGTCACACCAGTATGCGGTGAACTCTGGTGAACTCTGGTGAGGGATATTGTTACAGTATCACTGCTGAGGAAACTCTGTTAAGGACCTTGTAGGATAACAATAGTGAATCTATTTGAGTCAGTAAGTTCCACGAATCACAAGTGGTTTATTTTCACACTAAGTTCACAGTAAATACAATTTCCAGCTTTCCACTAAAGGATGTTTAACTCAGCTGACCTCAGCATCTATTTTTATTTGTTGATTCATCACTAGTTATTGTTAACAGTTTATTTATTGTTTATTTTCGTATAAAAATGTATATTTATTTACATTAATTGTAATAACTACTGCATGCTTTATTCGATTAATTTGTATTTGTTGACACACATACATGGACGTTTCATAATTCATATAGATGCATGATAATAATATTTGTCTACTGTTTTTATATAGACTGGAGGCTTTATATGGTTTAATTTTGGTTTCTGCAAGTCACTTAAACTAAGATCCAGGGTTCTGGTTGTATGTGCGATTACTGCCATCTAGTGCTCAGATTAGGGAACAATGCAACGAATTTAAAGATACAATTGCCATGAGTTGTGATGGTTGTTGGTTAATATTAAGTGTTATTGACAGTAGCTTTGGTTGCATTTACAGTTTCAGATGAAAATAAAATGTTGCTTTTGAGTTTTGCAGTATTTCAGAGGTATTTCATGTAATGAATAAGTTCATATACAACAATAGCAATAAATGCGTTTAATGTGTGTGTGATTGATCTGAATCTTTCATTAGTCTCACAGCACCTTTAGTTTTTTCGGTAAGTGTGAATTATTATCCCCCCTTAATTTCTACAGGTTAAAAAACAATTTTAGATGAATATAATGTTCAAACTCATGAATTAAACAAGTAAAACCAGCAGGATATTTAATCTTATATGTACATAAATACATCTTATATTAAAGTCAATAATGATCTGTGTTACACCAGCTCCCTCAGCTGGTAGTGATGAAGATTAAAGGCTTAAACTTCTCAATAACCCGGTTTATTCTATAGCCATAATGTTATATAACATTATATATATTAACTATGATATGATACTTTAATTAATTAATTTATAATAAATATAATAAATCTGTAAGGATCTGCTTCTGTTTGGTGACAGTGGCAGCTAATACAGACTTACTACAGTTGTACTCATTTAAAACACAGCAAATAATAAACCAGTTACATCAGTAAATAACTAGTTATATTAGTAAATAATAACTAGTAAATAAAACTTTATATTTACGTAAAATTATACGTACCAGCGCAATAAAGGTCAAACCCCATTGGTTCGCTTGGTTGCACCTGTTCTTCATGTAGCCAATCAGAGCTCGACCTCGGACACCTCCAAGATGGCGGCGTCCATCCAGACCAGCTGCCAGTTCATTCCGTATTGACGAAATACCGGCAATAACTCGTGAAAACAAAACGACACACACGTGTCGACGCAGAAAATAACATCGTTTCGGCTGTGGGATATTTACATACGTGTGTTGCCCGCGTTGTTTGTGTTTTTATGGCGGTTTGAGAGACATCGGGAGCCTTTTGCTATGGCCACCGACAACAAAATTCATTTCTGGAGACGCAATGCGAAGGTTCCCGGAAGGTAAGATCCTGTAATGATGTTTTTGTTATTAAAATGCGTTATTTTACGATTGTAAGTCATTGCATGTTTATGCTTGGCCTCCGATCACCTGTTTGTTTGCTGGAGTCAATGGCTGTGTGTCAAACTGAGTGATGTCTGTCTAGACAACATTGTTTTAACGTTTGCTCTCAAAAGTGAGATTGTTTGGGGCATAATGGTTATTATGTGACCCTTTTTTCGCCATATGATACGGTTGTGTTATTATTAATATGTTATAGTTACTGTTGTACAGTGGAGTGATAATAACTTGTAAATATCTAATCGTATGTACTGTGGTTTATTGTGGTTGTGAATTGCTCTTGTTGGGCAGAAAAAGTTTGTGGTTTGCTGGTGGTTTGTTGAATCAGTGGATATGACTGAATGAATGAGAGATGAGGGCTGTAATGACTGGGCAGTTTCTGTAATATATTGGGCTGTTGCACAATGTTGTAAAGAGGAACTATTTCTGCTATTTCTGCTGTTTCTGCAGTGTCACAAATGGCAACTTAATGTCAATTTCTGCTTTCATGGGTACAACTAGCTGTAATTTTACCTACATTAAAGCAAAATGACATCAATTTATGTCAAATAAGTGGAATAATATAACTTGTTACATAATGCTGTGTTGTTTTTTTTACAGTATATGTTTGTTGGGAACTTTTGTTCCCAAAAAACTTTACAAGATGCAATTGCAATTTAAAGATACAATTGCCATGAGTTGTGATGGTTGTTGGTTAATATTAAGTGTTATTGACAGTAGCTTTGGTTGCATTTACAGTTTCAGATGAAAATAAAATGTTGCTTTTGAGTTTTGCAGTATTTCAGAGGTATTTCATGTAATGAATAAGTTCATATGTCGGTCTCATGTTAAGTACGACGTGTATCCGCCCAGATTTCAGAAGATTGTGTTAAATGACTGTTATAAACAACACAAAGAAAACAGATGGAATTTCCCTTAGAGACGCGCTACAGATGTGGGAGTGGCTGGGAGTTTGGATCGCTTGTTTAGGTGGATCTGTTGCAGTTGTGTGACACACGGTGGGCGTGACATAAACAGATAAGGGGTGTGGCCAGTTTCCCTCTGCTTATCTCATCTAAACAGAAAGGAAAGAGCATGTTAAGCAGATAGCAGCTGCTGTTAACTAGCTGCCAAAGAGTTAAAGGAAGACTCATGTAAAGACATTTACACACAAATGTGTGTGTGTGTGTGTGTGTGTGTAGGAGGAAACACTTCTTGTGTAAGATAACTTTGCCCTCTGGAAAATTGCTCACTTACTCAAATATGCACCAACCCTGTGTTTAATGCAGATGCAGGCGGCTTGCCTGCATATCTGAAAATAATTTACTGTTTCCTCTCCCTACCTGCATGAAAATTGATGAGCTGCATTTCAGATGCATTGTGCTTTTGCCAGTTATCTTGTGGCCCATTTGCACATAATACATTTAGTTTTGTCAGTGTTTCAGCTGAACTGTTATCAACAGAAAAAGGACCTTGTAAAAACCAAACTGTTAATTTTCCTTCTACAGCGTGAGCGTGCCAATCGCCCGCTACCTTAAAGCTTCTGCAGCGATTGGACGTATTTCACTGTTGTACAGGAAACTGTACGATAACTCACAGCCTCCAATATTCTGGAGTATTAATGTGTTTGTCTCTCACTTATTAATGTAGAGGAAACATCCGCTCCCTCGCTTTTTAACGCGAGATGTATTTCCTGCTGTCACTGCCGAAAATTGCCTCAAACTTTCTCTGCGTCTGTTGATTTAAGAAAAATAGCTTTCCCTCTGTTTGTGATTGGTGCTGGGCGATATCGATTACTCACAATATGCTTTATCATCATTGATTTTACAATATAGGCTAAATTTGAGTTTGATGTGTGTTTTATTTACCCGAAGACTAGATTCACAACTCATTTCACAATGAGAGAGTTTTGTTTCTGTTGCATAAACATTAGCATTAAGAATTGCAAATTCTACTGCAGAATTTTACTAAACTAATTACATTTGGCAACAAGTGCCCAGATTTTATAAAGTCTCCTTCTGTTTAAAAATCCATCCTAGAATGCACCACATGAAGATGTTTGAGACAGTGACCAATGACTGTCAATCTTTATTGTGTAAAATATGAGTGGATGTATACAGATGTTTGACAGGCGCTCCTGTCTATCACCCAGTTCTGTTTCATTCTATCTTTTCAAAGCCCACTTCAGCTTGTCTTTCTCTCAGCTTACAGCCAGTGTATGGAGCCCAACATCCTCCTTTGGATCCCCACAGACACCGGCAGTAAGTGCCGTTCGCTCTTCACTGTGTCCGTTCTTCCTCCAGCATTCGTCTTTCAGTTATCTGTCTGCTCATTCCCTTCATTTGTTCTTCTGTAGTTTTGTCATTAAACGTGTTTTCAGTGCAGGCTCTTCATCCAATGCATCTGTTTGTTGTTTGTTTTGTTCCAAGTTTATCTGTTATGTGATTCTGTCATTCTGTGTGTTGAGGGAGATATATCTACTTTTACAAGTTCATTTTGGGATGTTTTTCAGATTTAAAGACACTCCTAAGGTCAGCAGTTTAAACACCAAATCCAAAAAGGCGTCAACATTCCACGAGTTTGCACGAAGTACCAATGATGCATGGGACATCGATGACGAGGATGATGAGGGCATGTTTGGCCTCAAACATATCTCATCCTCACCTGTCCAATCACGATCCATGCCTCAAACTCCGTGCCTCAAACTCTCCAAGGACACGGAACCACAACCCCGCCCACCAGACAGGGAGGAACCAATCAGCGCACGGCCTAATCTAGATGGATTAGATGTTGAAAGGGGTTCAGCCAATGGCAGGGTGGTGAAATCCTGTAGCGACGCCCAGCTGAATGTTAACGCAGGTTTGCAGTTAATCTTTATTTATAGTTGTTAGCGTCACAAGCTGTTTAGCGTCCCATTGCTTATAATTCAAAAATGAAACTGTATAATTGTTTCTTTTGTTCTCTATCCTTCACAGCACGCAATACTCTGCAGAAACAGCAGTCACTTCCTGTACGGCCCATCATTCCTCTGGTTGCCCGTATTTCAGACCAAAATGCCTCAGGAGCTCCGCCCATGACAGTGAGAGAGAAAACGCGATTGGATAAGTTCAGGCAGCTGCTATCCAGCCCCAACACAGACCTGGGTAAGTTTATAACTAGTAGTAAATCTTGCAGAGTTTGTTTTAGCATTAAAATGTAATAAAAGCAATGAGGTTTTTTTTAAGTTTCTGTTGGCCATTGTTAGAGTGGCATGTCGTATATTTTTAATATGACTAGCACTTGTTTCCTACCTCAGAAACTACTTGGCAAACATTACATCACCTAATTTTCTAGTTTCTGCTCCTCTTGGTTTGATTATAAGATATTAAAGTCCTTCATTTGTTAGACCGTTTCAAAAGCCCCCCGTCCCCAGTTTCACCACCTCCAGTCAGATCTGTTTGCCAGGTAAGATGATTTTGGACAGCATCGTGGATGAATCTGTTCTGTGGTGTTATCCCAGTTTCCTGAATTCACGCTGAGAGGCCCTTCTGTTCGCGCCGTGTTCTCCAACCGATCGTGTCTCAGAGCGCACCTGCGAGCCGTCAGAACAGAAACGAGTTCTGCGCTCGCCTTCCTTCATTTGTGCGACTGTAATGATCTTACCAAAAAACTCACTCTTCCTCCTTTCATAATAAAGTTTCGGCCTCCGCAGGCGGCGAGCTTCCTGAGTGACAAGCCCAAATCACGGGTGAATGAGAATCATCAGTCATTGGAGGAAAATAATGTCTATGCACCTATTTTTCTGAGCTTTATGAAAAATGTGCTGCTGATTTAGTTGGAGGGGGTTCCTCATGTAGAATCCTGCCTTCATAATGGCTCCTGAGATCTTTCATCATTTTGCTATCGTGTTACGCTTGGCAGGTGTCCAATACCATTAGTATTTCAAGAGAGCTTTGATATCAGGTTGGTGTTTGTTCTAACCGAGAACGACCCAGAAGCGATCTCGCCAGATGTTTTCAGCCAGACTTTGAGATTTCGTTAATGCAGAGAAAACCAGTTTTGCGCTCATTGATCACAAAGGCGCAATGAGTTCTGGGTAGACGTTTGCAAAAATGAAAGCCATAAACTCATGTAGACTTCAGCACCTGCACAGGTCTGATATATGGTGTAAAGTTGTCGACCTGTGTTGTGTTTGTAACAACAACAACAAAATAAAAACAGATTTGGAATGATCTGGAATTGAACCATTTTGCTTTTGACAAAAAGAGCAAGACACAGAGATTTGTTCTAATTTAAAGAGATAATTCATGCTAAATTAATGTTTTTCATCATTTACCCTCCCAAACTTTAAAATGTTATTTTTTTCATTTTTAGAAAAACCATCTCTTTAAATTCACTGCGTTCATCTGGTTGCCATGACAACAAATTCCTCGCTTTGCAATTGTAAGAAATTGTACAAAACTTCATATTGTTCCCAGTATGTGACACATAGAGTTGACAGAAAACTCAGGGAATAAAATCTGTAAATAAAACACTCAAGCCAGCATCATCTTCATCATCCACAGCCTCTTGTTCATCTCATGAACCCTCAGCCATAATTTTTATAATCAATGTCTATGTCAAATACCAGCAGTAACTGTTTTATTGAAGTTACCATGAATCAAGGTGCCATATCTGTGAATAATGTGATTGTGTTTGCTAATTAAAACTAATTGTTTATTGACTGCATGGGTAGAACAGTAAATGTGTCTGTCCTGTGATGAAAAATGAGCGTTTACTTCAAGATATTCCATCACAGCATACAGATAAATCCTTGACGCTTTTAACCGTTAATATAATTGAAACTCATTTGAATGTGTGTGTTGTGTGTTGTCAACGCTCCAGTAATGTGTGTGTCTCTCTTCCTTTATTTGTTTTTGTACAGAGGAGTTACGCAAACACAGCTGGTCTGGTATCCCACGGGAGGTTCGGCCAATCACCTGGAGACTTTTATCGGTAACTCACACTTTTATTATTTACATTTAAACCTTATTTTGTTTGACAGAGATGAGAAGACAGCAGACAATGAGGTGATGGGGAGGCAAAATCAGGAGCCGTAAGCCCAGCGTAGCATCGAAATGTAACTGAGGAAAATTATTTACTGTCTACATGCATTGCATACGTCTGCGAATATCAGAGGTTATAAAATTGCGGCCCTTTCAGTTTGATGTGTGTTATTGATCTGTCTTGTAGCATTTCCCTTGGTGAGCAATTTATGTCAACAGAGCTGCGAGCGGCGTCACAGGGCGGCTGGAGCGGGTCGAGCCGTTATGACTGCATGCGTGAGGATGTTTGAGAACGCTTTAAAAGCCTCATTTACCTTTTGGCACATTGTTATGCAGTCAATAACACACACCTCCAGGCTGTACACAAGCAGCGCCACCCCGGCTTCATGCGCTGTTTGCCGAGGATTACAGAATAATTCTGTGTGTATAAGGTTATGGGGGAGATGCGGGCTGAAAAAGGCTAATATAATGTGCCAAACAAAAGCATTTTGTCTTAGTTTCACATAAGCAGATTATAATTACAAAGAGCATCTGATGTTTCAGGCCACAGAAGGCCTGTATTAGTTTAGTGTTACGTCACTGTACTTTAAACATGTAAAACCGCATGTTATGTTTACATAAGGCGCGTCTTTGCTTTTAAAAACCGCAACATAGGAAACAATGTTGGGATTAATTAACATGTTTAAATAAACCTGTGATCTGTAATGTTTGCCTCTGTTTAAAACGTACAACTGCAGATGAGGCCAAACTGACGCTTCCTAGGAAATCGGACACTTCCTGGGAAAAACTGACGCTTCTTGCTTCACAGTGACCAGAGTCTGTAACTGTTTATTTAAAGATGTTGCATTTATTTACATTAATTTAAGATGTTACATGTTTTTCAGAGGGTTTTACTGTTGAAAATCCCATCATTGTACAGGATCGCTTTCTATGCGATACAGAAGTCGGCAAAGACTGTCTTGGAATCACGATGGAAACTTGATTTAAGATCGTTTTGAATTTCCAAAATGACAGGACTGCGTTTTCCCATTTATTATTCACCTAAAGCTACAGACGCGTGCAGAATTCAGAAATGGATTCTGTGTGTACGTTATTATTTATGTATTTTCAGCAGTTGGCAGCGCTGTGTGCGCTCATTAAATGAGCTGAGAAACAATGGGGGGAGAGGCTTTAAAAAAAGCTTTTTTTATGGAGGGCCGTGACAACCATCTAACTGACAGATTCAACACCCACACATCTGCTATACAAATACCTTGTTGTAATACTTGTTGTCTTCTCTGTAGAGACTCTTCTGTAGCTACAGACCATGTAGTTGCACGATTGCATCCTGCTGTGTGTTGGTTTACTAGCGACCCCGTCAGAAGTGTAATGTTTCTGCCGGAGATATTATTAGTTTATGAAGTTTAGTTTACTTTGTGTTCTGTGTTGTTGACTTTTTAAGCTGCGATCTGTAACTTTTGCCTCACTATCGCCACCTCTGTTTAAAACCTAAAAGTGTTATGTTTTTTCCTTACATATGTTTAGCTTACAGTTTAGTTGATCATAAACTTATCATTGCAGGATAAGATAAAGAGATTGTGTTACGCAGATCTGTTACGTCCGTCTCAATAACTGTTTTTGTTCATTATTAACCCCCAAAATCTATTGAAGATTTAAACCGTAACACTTAACTGTATTTGTGCTACAGATGTCTTTATATGAACAAATGTTGTGAATTTCATTTCTTATATTTGATCTTTTAAGAACATAACAATGTGTACTGTATTTGTGTATGTGTATATATCACAGCTGCACTATACAGAAAGTCATTGTATTGAAATGAACTAGCCTGTATTACAGCTAGCTTTTCCTTGATCCAAACATAATTATTTCTAGCATAACAAAAAGCATATTGAACAGCATTTACATAATCTTTTACATAATGCTTTAATGTAGGGATTCAAAAACTTCCCGTTTGAAGGTTTGGGACTTCCCATCTCATTTCCTCTCTCCGGTTGTTTTCCCAGGGCTACCTTCCAGCCAATCAGGAACGGAGGGATCAGGTTCTTCAGAGAAAGAGGGAGGAGTATTTTGGGTTTATTGAGCAGTATTACCACTCCAGAACAGATGAGAACCACAGAGACACGTATCGGCAGGTAATCCTCAGCCAATCGGGTTAAATGTTCAGGCACCAAACATTTAAAGGCTGTGCGATGAACGCTGAACAAAAATTACAGATTTACAGGAATCCTGTGATGAATTGAATAGTCACGTTTACAGACGCTGCTACAACAACAAGTGAAAAGTACTAGTTACTGAATTTGTCATGGTTACCTATGGTTAACTAATAGTTCATGATGTTAACAAAAGTTAACTGTGATTGGTCGTGTTAGTCACATGGTTTCATTCTGTGTAAGCCACACAGCAGTTTGTGAGTCTGGAAACGGCAAAGATTAGTTTCCTCATAAGCACAGAGCCGAAGAAAGACTGTCGGTTTTGTTAGTTGATTCTTTCTTTAGTTATATTTTAAAGTAGTTTTTATCACCAGCTTTTAATGAAATAAGTTCTAATTGTTTAAGGTAAAGGCAAGGAGTGGATATCGTGCTGTCTGTTAGAAAAACAGCTCAACACTCATTATTGATCCTAGAGGGAGAATTTAATGGAAAAACAAGGAGCTTGTAAACAGCTCTACTTTAACCCGGTGCATTTAAACAGGTGAAATATTACCTCAGTGCAGCACTGACAGCGTTTGATTTGACATGATTGGAACAGGAAAGATGTTTATCATTGTAAATTAAGGTGAATCTAAATCATCAACGTTTTTTATCATGGCTAATAATCTCTGATTTTAGAAAACCACACCCCCCCGTCAAAACTCCGCCTTCAAAGACGTGTCAGACAGCCTCTATTTATGTTTTAT
This sequence comes from Yasuhikotakia modesta, assembly GCA_036877545.1. Lineage (NCBI taxonomy): Eukaryota > Metazoa > Chordata > Actinopteri > Cypriniformes > Botiidae > Yasuhikotakia > Yasuhikotakia modesta. The sequence goes on along the minus strand of JBAJNP010000675.1, from coordinate 68,760 downwards.
TATTAATGTTATATTGTTGTCATTTCAACACTGCGTTCAAAATACTCGACACATTTCTGGACAATCAGACTGTAACACGCCTGCAGTGAGAGTTAGCCTTCTGGAGTCTTTTGTGTGAATGTTTAACCTGTTTATTTGTTAAATATCTGTCAGTGAAGTGTTGGTGTGACCCTTTTTTCAGCCTGATTATATGACACATTGGTTGTGAATGTGTTAGTTTGGCACGTCCGCACACCCCAGTTGAGCTAAAGAGGCACTGCTGATAAGATGGATATTAGATGTATTTTGACACTTAACTAGAAGTTTCTACAGCCTAATGGGCCATTAAACAACTGAACATGTCCAGCAGGGCTTGTCATTTTATCAGCCACCTTTCCTGGCCGTCTTGCATTAATCAGAATCAGACGTACCTCACAGATCTTATTAGACTGAATGTGTTTTTATTCTTTAATCTCAGAAAATGATTTCTGAAATTTTGAACACCGTTTTAAACAGATGGCCTGAGGTGATGGACTATATTTGGGCCAAGAAAACTTTGCTGTGCAGGTGCCGTGGGAAAAGTCGTCAAAAAGAAGCGAATCATTATCAGTCTTTTCTTTTTAATGCCTTTCCAGTCAATCACGTAAAATGAATATTTAAAAAAGTTATTAAGCTTATTGCTTCTGATCGTGGCCGACGATTAACTCCATACATGAGAACAGGAGAATGAGATAAATTTAAACGAAAAGTTGCTTTTAATCGTTCTGTTGAGTTTGTTACATGGCCACCGGACTCACCTGAAAAATCCCACAATGCATCATTCTGAGCCACATCTGCAGAGAGTCAGTCAAGGTTACAGCAGTCAGAAAGCTACAGAACGCTGTAGCGTCTTGTGAGTTGAGATCAATATGATTATAGGCAGTAAAACTCCGGTTAATGATGCAGTACTAGTAGTCGATTGCTATTCCCTGCCTCCTCTTCACTGGGTGCCCTTCGGCCCTCGGTCTCTCATTTCATCCACCGCAATACAAATCAGACACAGACCTTTAAAAGGATTTATATGGTTGTATAGCGCTGTTGGACTGGCCCCTGGCTGTCTGCGGAGAAACATTAAATGACCTTTTAGTGTGGTCACAGTTAAGGGAGGGCAGAGAACAGCATTGAATCTGAGTAGACGGCACTTTGGTGACCGTCTAGTGACCTGCATCACCACAGAGTCATTCTTAAAAGATAAGATGGAGTAAGACACAGACAGAGGAGGTAAGATACAAAAGAACTGCTTGTACGTTAAGGGTTGCAAGCTGAACAGGACGTTGCGCATTTTTAAGCGAATTCATTTGGGTTTCGTGCAGAGCTTGTTATGAACCGGATCAATACGGCGTGCCGTTTGGACCCTGATAGTTTTCTTCCATTTACTAGAAGGGAAAAACCACATGTAACTCAATTTAGTGCTTTGGGGCATATTGATTTATTTTCTTATTTTCACTCAGGTCACCGATGTTTCTGACACACAGAGGCGGTAAGCGGTTTGTGGGGGTGTGTTGCAGTTAACCCTTGTGTGTGTGTGTGTGTGTGTGTGTGTGTGTGTGTGTGTGTGTGTGTGTTTCACAGATTCACAAAGATATCCCAAGAACAAATCCTTTGATTCCTTTATTCAAGCAGCTGCTGGTTCAGGAGGTGGGTAATAATCTTGGTCTAGTCTCTGCACACCTGTTACAGACGCCCACCAAAGCTCCCGTCTCGGGCAACAAGTCGAGACTGACGCTCCTTATGGATTTTCCATTTGCATCCTGCGTGGCTGAACTTCAGCTCCTCGGATTCCTGACAGCAGGTGGCGCTGTGGTGTTTCCACACATTATAAAGTTCACAAAGCCTGTAACTCATAAAGCTTCAGAAACAGGGTTGGGTAAGGATTGAAGAGTCGAAAAATGGAGCTGATATTGTTTGTTTTATTGGAAGGTTAAATGGACGTGACAGGAAGAGGAATTTAAGTTGAGATTTTAGTTTAAGTTTGTAGCCAAACACATTTACACACTATTTGTGCTGTGTTTAGTGTTTTCCAAATAAAACATTTCATACATTAAACACATTAAAATGCATTAAAATGAAAAGGAATTTATAAGTGAATAATCTTTTGCACGATTCGATTCGTTCGTGGCTGATTCATTATAATAATATATAATGATATTCTCTCTTTAAATGCTAATTAAAGTTTTACTTTATCTGGTTTAAGTTTAAATTCAGCACAAATGAAACTAGTATTTAAACCCCTCGGATTGGACCTGTTTGTTTTGTGAAGAGTGTAAATGAGGCAACAATAAACTGCTAAAAATGTTGACAATGATCACAGTTCTCATGAGAAATGAATCATTGAGTGTCATCTAGTGTTATTGTCTTTGTTTTTCAGGTTTTTGAAAGGATTCTGTTCATTTGGGCCATCCGTCACCCGGCCAGCGGATACGTACAGGGGATCAATGACCTGGTCACTCCGTTTTTTGTGGTTTTCCTCTCAGAATTTGTGGGTAAGCGTCTCATCGTCTCACATGTGGCCAGATGGCTCACTTCTCACTGATCGTTCGCTCGGCTAATAGTTCGTTGATGTCTGTGATTTGTCAAAGTCAGAGTCGTGTAGACAGACAGGGGTTTGACTGACAGACAGGGCCGGAAAATGGTGATACGGATGTAAACAAAACGACAGCGTTCTATCAGGTGAAATTAACCTTTAGACAAAAAACACCAGATGCACAAATGTTGAATAATAATTATATTAGAGAGAACGGTGAGGCAGAGTTGTGTGTGAGAGAGACACGGAAAGAGAGGAGGACAGGCAAACGTAGAAAAGTAAGACAGGAAGGAAAGGTTGACAGACAGGAAGTAAAAGAGCGAAGAGCGGGGAGAGAGAGAGAGAGAGAGAGAGAGAGAGATGGAGTGAGGTGCAAAAACAGTTAGAGCGAAGGAGTGACAGATAGACGGAAGCAGATGGAAGGAAAGAAAGACAGATGGGCAGAGAGACAGACAGAATGAAGAGATGGGTAAAGAGAGACAGACAGATGACAGGGGGCAAAGAGATGAGAGTAAGAATAGAAGGAAAGGAAATAAAGATAGTTAAAGAGAGAGAAAAGGAGAGGCAGACAGACAGACAGACAGAGAGGAAAATAGACTCATTGTTATTCTGTCTCCGGCGGCTCTCTGCCCCTCCCTTCTGTATTTACTTCCTGTCGTCTCATCTGAAGGGTAATTACTTATGGATAGTTAAGGATTACAGGAGAACAACAGCAGCCTCATTGATCTCAGTGCTGCGCTGCTGCTGCAATGACACCAGGACATACCCACAGATTACCTGGATCACCAATCGATTTCTCTCGCTCTCCTGTCTGTCTGTCTCTCTCGCTCGCCCACAGTCTCTCTCAGCCCGCTTTTCTCCACAAAGCTCATTTACCGAAAAGCTGATTTTTTTTAGGCTGAAGCTCTCGGTTCATTCTGTGGGACGTATCAGTTTCTAATTTATTTGTGAATGTGTGTGTGTGTGTGGGATTAGCTCTCTTTGTGTGTGTGTGTGTTGGAATGTGTTTGTGAGTATAAATGTGTCTTCGTGTTTGGGATTAGCTGGGTGTGTGTGTGTGTGTGTGTGTGTGTGTATTGGGATTAGCTCTGTGTGTGTGCTTGAATGTGTGTGTTTGGGATTGATTGTGTGTGCTTGAGTGTGTGTGTTTGGGATAGATTGTGTGTGTTTGAATGTGTGTGTGTGTAAATGCCGCAGGTTGAATGAGCCGCATTGATCCTCTGGATTTAAGTGTTTACAGAAGCTTGTGAGGGTTTGAGCTCGTGGTGGGGGGCGCGACCCACCAATCGATGCATCTGAACGAACCTCATGATCTTGACACGCTGTTGGCAGGAGATAAAAGAGGGAGGTTTACCCCCCTGAGGCCCTTTCGCACCGGCACCTCACCCCCGTCGACAGACGCACACCTGAGACAGAGGGGTGGATGTGACGGGGTTAAAGTGTTATCACCCTAAAAGTCGCCATTTTTTGCCAACTTCAGCAGCACCCTTTGCAGTTTTTTTTGGACGGCATGGCTCAGTGGCTTTCTGGGACTTGTGAGCGTTTTAGCTTTCTGCAGACCGTCCACAGAGAGAGAGAGAGAGTGTGGACGTTAGTATTGGCTCTTCACACTTAGCTCAATATCAGTGAGGGGTGTTATAAAGAGTAGCCAGCAGGTAGGAGAGTCACAGCGCCCTTCTGTTTAAAGTGTTGATATTGATGCACCGAAAGGATTTGAAGTGGAGAGAGAGAGAGAGAGAGAGAGAGAGGGAATATTCTCCCAGGATAAATCATCACATTTAGCCTGACAGCAAAGAGGACAGCAGGGAAATCTCCTCTGTAAAGCATCAATGCTCTCTCTCTCTCTTTCTCTCTGTTTCTCTGTTGTCCCTCTTTCCATCTCTCCTTCTCTTTTGCTTTCTCTTTCTTGTCTGTTTCTTCCTTTTCTCATCTTTTCTCTTTCTCTTTGTCCTGATAAAGTCTCTTTCCCCATTCTTTCTCCTTCACTCTTTCTGTTTCTTCTATCCCTGTTTTCCATTTCTCTTCCCTCCCTCTTCTTTCTTTCTCTCTCCCTCTCTCTCCTTCGCTCTCTCCAGAACTATCACACATACATTGATTTTATTACTGTAGAGGATGTGTGATATTCTCACTTTATTTATTGCCCTCATCATTTATGGGCTGTTATTTGTGCAGTTATGTTTACAGTTTAGTGACGGACGGATTGTCTTTCTGACATGTTTGATGTAGTTTGATGGAGTTGTTGAATCTGATCATTATGTCAGAAGTCTGATGTTGTTTGCATCATGCTGAGGGGTTAAAATGAGAAAAGCACAGGCATGTTTATGGGTTTGGTGCTTTCTTTCTAACAATTAATTAAAGACAATGTTTTATGATGATTTAATTTAATAATAATCACCACAATTAGATTTTTTAAGCAGTTAATTTTAGGCTGTCTGTTGTTGCCAAGATACTAAAGAGACAGGTCACCAAAAAATTAAAACCTCATTTTTTCATCCTCTTGTTTTTTCAAACCTGTTTGACTTTTGCTCTTTTTGGAAACATAGAATGAGTTTTTAAATACTGTGCTGGTTGTTTTTTAAGTTTTAGGTTTAAAAATAACATGATAGAACCATAAAAGTTGAATCAAAGTCGTTCATATGACAAAGTCAGATAAAAACTTTGAGTCTGAAAACAGGCTAAAAATTATGTGTGAACTGAATTGAATCTGATTTATAAGTTCATCGTTCACACTGGTTTTGTGAACCAGATCAACCGATTCATTAAAAAGTACAAAAAAAGAGATGGACAGCTTTCATGATTATGTTTTGATACTGGGTTCTTTTCTGTTCTGTTTAAAGCTTAATAGTGTCCATTTACATGAGCTAATTGCATGGAAAAGATCAACCAGTGTGTCCTTCAAAATGTCTCCTTTGGTGTGTTTCCAGACCTGTTTGAATTCTGTCAAACGGCAGAGTTAGAAACGAATGACAAAATGTTCAGTAAAGAGTTTGTTTAATAGCTGATGTGCGTTTGAAGGTTTCAAACCTGTCATCCAATCACAATATGACGCTTTTATAATGCAGACCGTTTAAAGCTCTATTTCAGTCACAGATGGCGATGGAGGGGCGATTTGTACGACCGTTCAGAAATCGTGAGCAGGGCGAGGCTCTCTCAGACATGCCACAGTGACACATTTCCCAACGGGTGAGAAAAGAGGGCGGCAAAGCGTCTTTTAGTGGCACAGACAGAATTTCTCCTGCTACCCTACAGAAGCTTAAACAGCAGCCCTGTGTGTGTCTGAAGCTTTAGAGTGATGTGGAAATCTGGAGAAGTAAATGGATCAGGAATCTGTCCAGCGTCGTGGCCAGTGAAACAGGGCCTGTGACCGTCAGGGCACCGCACGCTTCATTTGTGGTCAAAGAGTGCAATTTACTTCGCTTTCCCAGTTTTTCTTTCTGCCAGTCCTTTCCTGTCGTTCTCAATCTGTGTTTTTTTTTTACCCAAATCCCACCCTGCCTCTCACTCGGCCCACTTCAGCTGTTTGTGCTGCTGCATTGCAGAGGTGTTTGATCTCAGAGACTCGTTCTGCCTCTCGCTGCCCTCTGACTCCACACGCCTCTCAGGAAACACGAGAAGAACGGATTTCTGGGTAAACTGTTCCTGAAAGTATTCCTGCATAAATTGTCCTAATTGACAAGGGCGTTTTTTTTTTTTTTTTGCAAAAAAAGCTTCTAGATTTCCTGCAATTGTAAGCAACTTTTTTTTAGAGTGATGCTACTTTCATATTTTCCATGCTAATGTAGTATGCAAGATTGTGATTGGTGCATTGTGATGAATACCTGCAAATTGCAATTGTGATTGTCATGCAAAGAGTAGTGATGCATTATTTGTATCATACTATCCATGCTAATGTAGTATTCAAGTTTGGTAAATGTACATACAAACATTGGGCTAATATTACCTATAACCCCTAGCGCTGTGGGTTGATAGTTTTCTTTTGTCTTTCAGTTTTTGAAGCGCAGTAACAAACGGGAGGCCAGGCTTGCAGATTCTGTAGGAGTTTTTAAATGCAAACCCAAAGTATTACATTTTAACGGTGATGTATTTAGCAGCGTTCTAAGGCTGACATGCACGGGTTTATTGCTAGCGCCGCGCTGTGCCAGTCAGTCCTGTAGTTTAACTTGTAAAGTGTGTACTTGTTATCATGCGATAGAAGTATTGAAATTGGGACACAGTTTGAATTAAATTTGAAAAGACGGTGCGTCTGCAAGCATCTGCGGTCGGCAGTGAGCATGTTTTCTGCGTTGTTGCTGCAACCTTGAATCTGACCTTCTTATCTGCAGCTCCGCTCTCATGTTCTGCAATAATAACAGTTGTGTGATTGACTGAAATGCTTTAGCAATGCGCAGGTTGAATGCGAACATGTACCCTCCCTCCCTCTCTCTCTCTCTCTCTCTGTCTCTCTCTCTCTCTCTCTCTTTTACTCACTTTACTTAATGCTTCAAATAGCTCCTTGTCTCCCCTCCCCAAACCTCCCACCAGCCTTATTAAGAAAAGAAAGAGAGAGAGAGATTGAGAGAGTGAGCAGTACATTAGTTGTGGGGCGAGCGGCACTCAGAAGTCTTTCCAGCCAGGTCTGGCTCTCTGGGGCATAATATGTGTATCAGCATCATTTAGCACATACTGTTTAAAGAGTTGAGAAAGGTCAGGGCTGTGAGGGGAACGCTTGCAGAGGGAGACAGAACTGGGGGACAGAGTTGATGAATGTGTTGAATAAAGAATGCACTTTGCTGGCTAATGATCTAATGGCTGGATGGTGTCCCTGCATACGATGCGCATTAAAACACAAGCGGCTGTGAATGCGCCTCGCTGGCTGCACATGCAGTGCTTGTGTGTGGCTGAGATCTGCAACGGTTCCTAGTTTGAGTCCGATATGAAGAAATGAATTGGTTCAGTCAAGTTCTGACCAACCCTGTGTGTGATGGTTTTGATGTAAATGTAACTGATCTTGTGTTTTTGTGTTGCTTGTTTGTTTTTCTCAGAGGAGGATGTGGAAAATTTTGAAATGGCGAGTTTACCTCAGGACACGCAACGAAACATCGAGGCTGACAGTTTCTGGTGCATGAGCAAACTGCTGGATGGAATTCAGGTTTGTAGAAACCACTAAATTATTGAAACAATTAATTGACATTAATTCACTGTTGCTGCATTGTCATCATGTTCTCTTGATTATCTGTAGAGCTTTGATGAGATGGTTCTAGATCTTTGGATGTGACATTATGGTCATCGTGCCCTTGATCCGTTTCCTGTTATCTTCATGCAAAATGGTGCCACAACAAAAAAACACAGCCAGTGTTTCTTGTTGTGTCTTTTGAGTCAAACTGAGCCCTGTAGTGGTCATTATGTCCTTTTATTCTTTTTCAAAACGCAGAGTTAAGTGCGATGCAATAACAAACGCTCTGATGAACAAAGGAGCTGCTTTTGTTATGCTTAAACCCTGGAGGATAAAACGCTTGCCTGCTCGTGAGAGAGACAGGAAGTTTAAGCTAGAGGGATGCAGAACTGGTTCCCTTGAGAAAGGCCTTCTGTTAAAGCGTGTCAGACCGGGTGCAAAGGTCAGACGCAGGCCGGCATCAGATTGTCCCGTGGGCCGAGCCGTGTCGCGCTCATTGGCTGAGCAGAACCGGGCTGAAGGGCAGAACGCGCATACGGATCAGAACACAGAATGTGTCTTCCTGTGCGGTTGTCCCCTTGGGCTAAAACACAAATCTCAGCACAGCACGCGGCCGCTGGCCCTTAATGACCCACAGCGGAAGAGAACAGAATTATTCATTATTATAAAACAGCCATAAATGTGACGCCACAGCGCCCGCGGTAATTCAGCTGGTATTAGGCTACCGGATCTCTGAGGGTTGTGTATTTCTTAGCCGGTGCCTGTTCCAAAATCACAACAGGAAGGAAAAGATGCAGATTCAGATACAATAAGTATCCTAAAATGCTTTTTATTCATTTTTTATTAAAGGTGGGCTAGGCTGTTTTGGAGAGGCTAGCAATAGCAATAAGATCTCACCCCATCTACAAGGCTACGCCTCCTCTAAAATATATGAATATGCATAGTTTGACAGGCAAGCAGAACATTCTGTCATAGCATTCGGACCGAATACGATGATCGGATGAAGATTTTACGGCCTGTGCCATTCACAGAAGATATATATTTTTTAAAATATTTTTACACCGCTGTATTATTGCTGTCAGAATGTGAAGATACAACCAGCCAAAAAATTTCTCTGAAAGACTCTTTAAGTGTTTCATGTTACCTCCGGCTTTCAGATGTTTTACTGTTTTGTCTCTTTGCACTCTGTGCGCCATCATTTCATCATTTACGCTTTCTAGTAACCTCATCAAATCGCTCCTGTGTTACCCTCTCTGACACACTGTTAATGTGAAGGTCAGAGTGTTGCGTGATGTTTATGTTGAGCTGTTTATGTTAAAACTCAATTCGAGTCACGTATTGGGGCATTAAAGGGTGACAGAAAAATGTCCCGTGTTCTAAATATCGCCTTTGTTTCTCTCATCCAGGACAACTACACCTTCGCCCAGCCTGGGATTCAGATTAAAGTGAAAGCGCTGGAGGAACTCGTCAGCAGAATCGATGGTATGAAGATTCATCTGCTGCTTTCACTCACTGCATTGAGAAATCAACGGCTAATCCTAAAACAAAGTGATAATGAAGCTCTTGTGTCCATCTTAACAACTCATGTCACTTTGTGCTTCATTCATGGTGTGAAAAATATGCATAATCATTTGTCTAGAGCAATGTTTCTCCACCAGACAGCTTGGGACCTCAACAAACTTCTAAGGAGGCCTCAAGATCACTTGAGGCGTGACAAAAAAAGCATCGAATAAGTCAAAACAACTGCAAATCAAGATATTTCTCAGTGGCTTTCTTTCATCTTGGTTAAATTTATCATGCTAGTTGTGCCAAGCTGTAGAATATAATACTGAGTAGAATCTGTGAGTGGGAGGGGCTTGAAGAATATTGTTGTAAAAATTAGGGTGGAGTTAAGAAGGTTGTTAAGAAGTTAAGAAGGTTGAGGTCTGGCGGTCAAAAGTTTCTCCTTTTGTGTTCCTACAAAAGACACAGGTTACAAAAGACACACATGAGACAACAACATGAGAGGATAAATGATGATGGCTTGAGTTCTTGTTTGAGACAGTTGGTCCTGGCATGGTTGGGTTGCAAAGCAGCGTATAATTACCTTTTCCAGCTACTTCGCGTGCTAATCGCACATTGTAAGCTTGTGTTTGTGTCTTTTGACGTTTTAACAAAGCCGCAAGAGCAACTCCTGTTTTTTTGTGTGCTGTTTTTGTTGTTGCGCCATTGTTGCACTAAAGAGTGCAAAACTTTTTGACGGGTTTCTAAAAATAGTTCTGAAGCAGGCGTCAAAACGACCGCGTGCCACTCTTCAGTTTTCACGACGGGTCCGTTTTTTTTTTTGTTTTGTTTACGCCTTCAGAGACTTCAGCGCAAAACGCCGCATGACTGACTGTCTGAGAAAGATAGAGACGTTTAGAGTCCCTGTTTGGTTTACCTTTTGCCCCCCAAATCTGCTAAACTAGTCGTTCGGGAACCATAAATGCTGGCGTAACACATACAAAAAAGCAAGGAGTTGTTTTCCTGTGATTTTCTTGTTTGTTGCTTTGGAAGATGTTTTTGTTTCCTGGCCGTTTCTATTTCCTGGAATCGCACCTTCTCCCCTGATTTGTTCCATGAGAGCGTTTGTGCCATCTGTACGTCTCCTCCCGGTTCTGAGTGTTTGCAGTGATAACCAAACAGCCCACACTGAGCCTCTTCTCCATCCATCAGCACAGCAGAGCCCACGGTCTCACCGGGGAGCACAGGAGAAAAATCAATTTCCCATAAGCCCCTGCGATTAGGGTGTGAAGGCGACTGGAAGTGAGCTGAGAGGCAAGAAGAATGAAGTGACTGCGGCTCAGGGGAAACAAATTGCTCTTTCAGAGGCCAAGAGAGTGAGAGAGATACAATAGCGAGGGCCAGTGCCAAAATCTGCACCACATTCTGTCCAATTGTGGTTTTGTGAATGTGGGCATTTTAAAGACACAGAGGGACTTTTCTAGAAACTGCTTTTGTTATGCTAGTTAATTCTCTTTACAACCTGATAGCCATTACAAAGTATAGAAGAATAGTTGTTTAAATACACTGTGTGTGTGTGTGTGTATACATACTGTATATACATACTATACTATATACTATACTATATATACGTGTGTGTGTGTGTGTGTGTGTATATTAATTTATACTAATTTCCTTTATCATGCAGGATTTATGGCTAAGCGTTTTTTAAACCAATTATGACTTTTCAGCATTTTGTAAGTCTGAAACGCAGTT